>FN649743.1:582350-593922 GCA_000310025.1 Ectocarpus siliculosus | reverse complement strand
CGAGGTCAAATTAAATGTCGTGGACTTGTCGCAGAAGCATTGAAAGTTTGAAGTTACTTCTAGTTTGAGGGGGTGTCCCCAAGCACTGTACTCCCAAAACTTGAAAACCAACTTGTAGCCCGTCACCAACTTGCCATCACAGCTAGTTATTTATTGTACGAAGTAACAATCTTCCGGCGCCGAATGTACACACCATTAATTATCTCAAACCTATCCAACAACTACTACGTGGTAACAAGGCCCTTGTGCACTTCTGCGTGCCGTAAACACCCCCCCCCCCCCTCGCCGGGCGCCCCGGGGGTCTAATTGGGAACCTCGTAACCTTCTAGAGGTCAGGTCAGGGGTTCGAATCCCGGCGTAGGCGAGCTTTTCTTGCAAAGTGAGTTTTCTCTCGCTTCCGCTCCCGGCCAGTGGATAGCGCTAGTTCGTGTGTACGCAAAGGGAAGAGAGTGCTGAACTCTTCTCGCATTAAAAATTGAAGGCCAAGTACCGCAGGAGGGGAGGGTAGAGAGAGGCTCTCTGTGTGACCACCGGTTGGAATAAACGGCACTAGTGCTGTGAGCGCTGATTTGAAGTGAAGAACAAAAAAAAAAAAAAAAACACCAGCACACGAAAGGATAATAACCAATGGAGAGGGAGAAAACTAACAAAAGCCTCTACAAAAAATGTACCACGGAAAAAAAGTGTTTTCGTCCCCCGGGGGGGGGGGGGGGGGGGGGGGGGGTCAATAGTGTCGTCAGAGAAGTGGGCGACAAGAGCGTTTTCTAGGTGAGCGAAAGAGCGGTCTTTCAAGTGGGCGGAACAGCGTTCTATTAAGTGGGCAAAGGGGGGTTCTTCTTATTGGAGCAAGAATGTTTTTAAGTGCGCAAAAGAGCGATTTTTCACGTCAGTGAAGAACGTTTCTCGTTGAAGTGAGCGAAGAACATTCTTATTCCAAGCGAGAGAGGAGCGTCAGCACGCACGCACGCACGCGGCACCAAAATTACCGCTAAATAGGAGCGCACCCGCGCAAAGCAGGGTAATGCAACCAGCATGGCACCTCCTAGAAGAACCTTCCCCTTTTCTCCGTTTCAACTACGCTACGTTCGCCGCCATAACACGCTGTCTCTGCTGCTGCTGCTGCTGCTGCTGCTGCTGCTGCTGCTGCTGCTGCTGCTGCTGCTGCCTCAACACCAGGTCATGAGACGGAGGACCACGTGACAAGACGAGAGACAGATAGAGCGACCCACACCCAAGCTTAAGAACGACAACCAAGCACCGCAGATAAACAAACAACCCGTAGTAAAACAGGCCCTGGAACGCAAAGACACACCGCCACGGCCCCAGCACAACTCCACCCAAGAAACGGGAGACGTCCTCGTAATATCATGCACTCACCATCGCTACCGGGGAGGGTCGCAGCTGCTCCGGGATCCACCACCGCGGCCTCTTGCCTCCCGTCGTAACACCTGGGCTTGTTCCCGTAGCCCCCCCCCCCTCGATAGTCTCCGCCTGTTCCGCGTCGCCCCCCGCTGGCCTCTGCTGCTCGCTGCTGCTCCCTTGTTGCTCCTGCCCTCCAGGAGTCGACTTGGAAGGGACGGTTAGCCCCTAGGAATAACATTCGAAAGATAAACATGCGACATCGAAGAGGGGAGTGGGCGGCGGCGGGTGGAACGATTGATGTCTCTCTCTCTCTCTCTCTCTCTCTCTCTCTCTCTCTCTCTCTCTCTCTCTCTCTCTCTCTCTCTCTCTCTCTCTCTCTCTCTCTCTTGTGTGTGCATGTGTGTCTCTCTCTGTGTGTGTGTGTGTGTGTGCATGTGTGTCTCTCTCTCTGTGTGTGTGTGTGTGTGTGTGTGTGTGCATGTGTGTCTCGCTCTCGATCCCGCACAACTCAAGTGTTGTCAATATCAGGACCCCTCCGCTGTTTTCAAACCCACCTATAATAGGGTTGTCATTGACCAGCTGGTCAGGGTTAGGGATACGGCAATAACATCGACGCTCAACGCTAATCAAAAATATTCACACACAAACACATACGCACTTGTCCTTCATCTGCTATCCACCGTTTCTGCCATAAATCCAGAGAATAGCCTAACCGCCCTCATGGGGTCCCGAACCATGGCCTTTAGAAGCATGTTCTGTTTTCAGCCGCACTGGGACTTCAAGTATTTTCATTGGTCAACGAACATTAGAGAAACACATACACACATATGCACGTCTTTTCATTGCACGTTTCTTCATTGGTCACTCTTCATCGGTCAGCCGGCTAGCGCAATCGATGCTAGCTAACAATAAAGACACACGCACAGACGCACATTTGCGTTTCTTATCCCCCTGTACGGCTGACGTCTGCTCATTGGTCAGCCGGAGAGCGTCGTCGATGCGAACAATAAAAACACGCACACGCACACGCATTGTTCACCGAACAGCCAGCTGAATAGCTCGGTAGATGCCAATTCAACAAGCACACACACAGACACAGCACACACACCGCACCAGCTCATTCAGCGCCGTCTCAACCGACGCTCTGGCCCTCTCCACCCTGTCGTCCAGCGCAAGCACGCTCTCCCCCACCGCCTCAAACCCCTCCTCGACGGCTTCCCCTACCGCTTCGAACCCTTCCTCCACCGCTTCCTCTAACCGCTCCAACATCTCGTCGGGGGTGGCGGGGGCGCCACCGCCTGGTTGCCGGTTTTCCGGGGTCCGGAGGGAGTCCCGTTCCATATTTTTAGCCGGAAGGCGTTCCGTCCCGTGTAACAGGCGGAACACGGGGAGAAACCAAGAAAAAAATAATTCGATATGAGGGGGGTTTCTTGCTGGGGTGTTGCAAAGGCAACGACCGAATTGTGAGCAAAAGGAGGGATCAACGCGGATGCTCCTCGCACGATAATCACGATTCACACCTCGGACAACGGTGGATGGGTGGATGGGTAGTTCAAAGCCTTGTTAACAAGCAACACACTTGTTTCCCGTCGATTCAGTTATCTATTCAGGTTTTGTAAGCAATCAAACATAGTGGATAAAGTATAGAATCGGGTACGTTGGGATTGGGGTTAGGGTTGGGGTTACGGTCTGCGTGCCCCCTCCCTGCTCTTTTTCGTAATTATCTTACATTATTTGCATACATACTTGTAGGCAGTCCCGTCGATTCACAACATCAAAACATACGCACATCACGCGGCACAATCACCCAAATAGCTCCGAACTGTATAAGGCGGGAAGAAATTAGACCCGCTTGTTCTATTGCCCGTGCCAACACTGAGACCACCCGAACCGACACAATAACTCGGCCTTGCACCTTGCACTCTCACCGCGTTTTCTCCACTGGCTCAGCCACCCCGACCCCCGACCCTCCTTTCCGACCACTTCCTCCACCTCCTTCTTCTTTGAACCTCCACCATCAGGGGGCCCGAAATCCAAGTTCATGTACGCCGGCGAGCCGCCTAACCCCAGCTCGTCGAGGGCATCCTCCAAGGCCACGCGCGCGCGCTTGATGCGCCTCCTCGCCGCCTCCGCCGCCGCCACCGCGGAATAAGGCCCTCTGTCCCCGACCCCGCTCCCGCCGCCACCAGCGGAATTCCCGCCGCCTACTTCTACCACGCCGGCGCTGTTCTCGCCGCTCTCCACGGTCGCGGAGTCGTTCTCCATGAACGCCGCGGACCCTCCTGCCTCCTTCTCCTTTCGCCTTGCCGCTCCTCCGACGACCTCTCCTCGGCCACGCACGCCCCCCCCCCCTCCTGTGACACCCGGGGCCCCCTCGTTCCTACCGCTCTGGGCTGCTTCGTCCCCGTCCCCGGTCCCTGGGGTTCTCCGGACGGCGTTTTCGGTCTCCCCGCCGCTGCTGCTGCTGCCATCGCGCCGCCCACCCCCCGGCCCTCGCTGGAGCCCCATCAATGCCGTCGGGGTTCGAGAGGACGAGTGGCCGACCGCACTGCTTCTGCTGCTGCTGCTACCATGTCTTGCTCGAATATCGCTGGTTATCCCCGCTCCCGTGCTGCCGCGGGGTGATTTGAGGGGGTGGGGGAGGGGTCGAAAACATTCACAGAGAATTTGCAGCATTTGCCATTGGTTTCGTGGTCGACAGGTTGTCACGCTATGCACACTATTTTCGATTGTGGGCTTGGGCGCGGGGTGGGGTCCTCTATTGTATTGAATGATCCACAACAGACCAGACGTTCCCTGCTGCTGAGGAATATGCGGGGGCGGGGAGGGGTTGGAAAGACCGAAAGACCGCTGCCAAAGGCCCAGAAGACGAAAGCGAGGGGGCGGTGATAGCACCTGCATGCGTCGGTACGAACGTGTGCGCTTGATTGCACTTTAACCGAACACTTCCCCTCTCCATTCGTCCAGAAATAATAGTTGTACGAAAAAACAAAAAAAATGCTCTCGAATACTGCTGTACCCCGGTGCGTATCCTTCCCTTTCAAAGAGTTTCCCAAGGAAGGACAGCTGAATCTTGATCGACACCCAGCGTTGTCGACCAAGTGAACAGACACCAGCCTACGGCGGGTCCGGGCGCTGGTGTGCATCTACAGTAGTTCCGGCTGCTGTGTAGCAAGACGTCGGGTTGTCTGCATGGTACACGATAAGCATGTGCCCTGTGATGTTGTGATGACATACTAGTAGAGCCAGTCGCGAGCCGAGAAGTCTTCAACAGCACGTCCCTTGATTGTTCCACACAAGGCGTTGTATACAAATAGCATGTTGTTGCCCCGCCCCCCCAACTTTCTTAAATGAGGGCATGAAGGGGTAGCATCAACATGACGGTGGGTGCGCGAGCGTTGGGGGGGTGGGGGGTGGGGGGGGGATGTACTGCTTCCGAGACTTCGCTGTTTGCATGGAACAGACCCCGACAAGTTGAAGGTACGTCTGCAAACATATCTCCATCTCTGTAGACTACATACACCGCATGTCACATGACGAACAAGACCTACGTATTTTTGACGCTCTCAGAAAGAGCGACACAGCAGTCGTCATACCGCCACCGCAGGTGCATGCTCTTGCCCCCACAGGCCCCTACGCTTAGGGTAGGGGGCCAAAACATTGCGGGGCTCTCGTCCAAACACCCCCGTGCCTGCGGTACGTTGCTCTTTTGGTTTCACACGGGAACTCTGCGTTCCAGACCGCACGCAGCCGGGGAATGATGCAAAACACACAAGCCAGCACAAACACACGGCTGCAGCTTCGCGTCGGCACAGAAACACTGCGGTCAACAGCAAAGACTGGACGCTGACTGACCTCCGGCTATCGCTCCGCAGGCGACACGATGACCTTGTTGCTGCTGCGCGGGTGCTGCCGCTGCCGCTGCTGCTGCTGGTGTAGCAGCTCGGAGAAGACACGAAAGCACCACCGGTGCCCGACGTGGTGGTCGCCACGAGCCCTACCGCCGCAAAGGCCAAGGTGGCCATCATAGCAGAAGGTTCTCTAACGGGAGGCTTCATTTTCACCAAGAAGGGTTACAGTTTGAGAGCAGCAGCACAGCGAAAGGTCTTCCAAGCTTGTTGGTCTGCTTGTTGCTACAGCAATCCCGATGGTCTGCGTGGCGGGGGGCCGTCGGTCAAGAAAAGTCGGGGGGGGAACATTCTGCCTAGATCGTGGTTCTGAGTGCAGTGTCATTCACATCATCATGATCAAGTTGTTGGTCGGATATCGCCACGACTCTCCTCGCACTCTTGCAATCATGGTAACCACGCAACCATCCATCATCCATCCTTGCAGTTCTAGCGACAAGGAAAGGGTGCGTAGAACAAGTAAGTGTGGAAGAACGGTCCTGCTGCTGTAGTAAATCCGTGTCTTCCGGGTCCGTTGTGATGCCTCGTTCGCCATTCATTTTACCACTCACTCCTGCTGTACTGCTTCTGTACAAGAGTAAAGGAACTCTGTTCCACGTCAGCAGTTAGCCAAGGACCAAGACAATCATCATGTACTAAGATGCAGCGGTACACAAGAGAGCCGCAAGCAAATCAATAAAGCATGGTCGAGGCCGGACGATGAGTGCGAGCTAGACAAAATATCCACAGGAGGAGGAGGTAGGTCCCCACCAAGTCCACAACCAGAAACATTTGCTGTTGCACCTACCCGCGCTCACCCTGAGAGAGAATGATTGCCACCTACACTTGAGCACCAGTACGGGACCATGCCATGGATCAACATTGGTAGTTCCTAAGCAACAGAGGGCGTTGTAACGTAGCATAAATCGCCAGGGTGCAGGAGCCAGAAACAGCACACTGATGGCATGGCGTCCATTCAACTTTAGGCAGGATGTTAGTGTGGGCGAGGCTTTACCGTCGGACTACTATCTCGGGCCGTTTCCTTTCAATTACATTCGGTGTGGATTAGATTTCGTGTGCATGCATCCGTTGGGTACTATCTTTGTCGGACGAAAACAGACAGACGCGATAATACCTTCGCCAAAACTTCAACGCAAGCCTGCCTGCGTTGTTTGACAAAAAAAAGGAGCGAGAAAGACGCAAACAAACAGCTTTTGGGAAACAATCAACAACAACACCCTGCCTACAGCAGAAGTTGAAATTATATGGGGGTGTTTGATTTAATTAATTGTTTTGGGTTTGGGGAGTACATATTGGGTGCGGTCGATCAACCCACGTCGCCTCTACTGACCCCCTCTTCATGTCGGGAGATGGGGGGGGTGTGCTCGTCCGTCTCAGCAAGTCTGAAAATGAGCGTGGACGTTGACAACTAGCAGGAGCTATACAACACCCTCGTCGGTTCCGAAGGGGATCCGATCTCATTTGCAAGCACAAGGCCGCCATTGTTCTGTCTGTGCCGATCGTAAGCTATTGAAAGCTGCCACCATGCGTCCTCGTCATTGCCTCTGTCTTCGCACTACCGACCATTCTCGAACGTTTACCCGGTTCCAGCCTCGGTATCCCGCGCCACCCCAGCCGGAAAGTGGGCGGGTTATTATCCGGGTTCCATCAAGAACCTTCACGCCAGCTGACAACCTACAACGAGAAGGCCCGCCGAAAAAATGCTATAATACCGCCATCTCGGGGCCAAGTGCAGAGGCGATGCCTTGACGACAAACAATCTCGCGATAGACGGGCTGACGTGCCCAAGTCAAGCAGATGGCCTGCACCGCTCGAAAGATTCTGGGCTGCAGCAGCAGCAGACGCCGCAGCAGCAGCAGACGCCGCAGCAGCAAGCACACTTCCACGCACACGACAAAATTGATCCCAGGCACCACGTTCACACACGGGCAACCGCTCCGCAAAAGTGGCAGCTGTTATATGGCCCGGGTGTCTTCGGATTTCACCGCTCCTCTTTCGGCGTGGGTTGATCAGCCGGAGGCCATGACGACCAGCCTCCGCTTGAGCAGAAAACGACGCACACACGTCAAAATCAAATATCACCACTGGCCAATCAAACGGCTGGCCGCATGGCCTGGCTGCGACAGGAAACAAAAACCCACGACAAAAAAAATGCGTGCCCAACGAACGCAAAAAAAAATGAGCTTAGAAGACCTCCTCTAGGCTGGGCATCGCTGGCTTTGCGATGTGGCTGGTCTTAGTGGTCACCACCTCATCGATGAGCCCGTAGTCCATAGCCTCCTCGGGGGTCATGAAGAAGTCGCGGTCGCAGTCATCCTGGCGGCAAGGGGAGAAGAAGGAAGAGAGGAAGGGTAAGCATCAACATGCTCGTCACATGTCTGCCCTATTCCAGGGTACGAAGAAGTCGCGCTCGCAGTCATCCCGACAGAAAGGAGAGAGGAAGCAAGAGAGGGTACGCAAAAAAAAGGCATGAGCAAGTTTCGGTCGCAGTCATCCCGACAGCAAGCACAGAGGAAGCAAGAGAGCGAAAGCAAAAAAAGTCATGAAGGAGTACCGGTCGCAGTCATCCCGACCGCAAGCAGAGAGTATGGGAGAGAGGAAGTGTAAGCATCAACATGCTCGTACACATGTCTGCCCTGTTCCAGTGTACGAAGAAGTCGCGCTCGCAGTCATCCCGACACTAACGAGAGGAAGGGTATGTAAAAAAGTCGTCAACAAGTCGGGATAGCAGTCATCCCAAAAGCAAGAATACCAAAAACAAATCACAACCAATACATTGTTGTCGGGAGCACTCTTGCCACTGCAGAGTGCTATCGGGAGCACCATAACAGTGTTCTGTACCTGAATCTTGTCGGCGGGCTGGTCGCAGTACTCCGCCATGTAGGAGTTAAGGAGCGAGCGGATGAACAGGATCTCCTTAGCCTGGATCTCGATGTCCGCGGCCTGCCCCTGAGCCCCTCCCAGGGGCTGGTGGATCATGATGCGCGCGTTCGGCAACGATCGGCGCTTGCCCTGAACAGACAAGTCCAAAGGAACGAGCCGAGAAATAGAAAGTAGGGGATGGCGTTAACCAACGATAGAGCAGCGGAACGTTGAACGGGAGGAACGAGGGAGGGGGGGAGATGATGGGGAGAAAGAGGAATATGAGGGGGGGGGGGGGCAGAAGAGGACGAAAAACGGGGCGCTATGAACTCATGTTGTCGGTGAATCGTGCCAACTTCCAGTCTAAGAAAAGGTACAACGTTGCCTTTCAGACCTCCATCACCACTTCCTCAAACGATGTAACGGCTACCATACCGAGGAATACTACAGTACCACCGTGTGCGACAATGACACCGCCGTTGAGTTGAACACTCTAAAAGCAGCCCAACCAATGCGACGTTGGACGCTTGGACAGAGCTGGGACGGAAACACAGGAACTCGAATTAAGAAATCGGTGTGAGCAACAGCAACACGCGATTGAGGCAGCGTGGGGACGACAGGCTTGCTTTTCAGAGGTTCGATTCAAGACAGACCATGGGAAAGAACAAAATCGGTTGTATGAAAAAACAAAAACCTCGCATTTGTAGAACTCGATTGACAAAATCGGTGTGAACAACAGCAACACATGATTGAGGCAGCGTGGGGACGACACGCTTGCTTTGCAGTAATCTGATTTAGAATATCGACGCCATCGGGACGAACAACAGTCGGTAACCAAAACCTCGCATAAATTGAAAAGGAGAAAGTAACCAGTTATCTGTCGTACCTTAGCCCCCGCGCCCAAAAGGAAGGCCCCCATAGACGCCGCCGTGCCGAAGCACACGGTAGACACATCGCACGGCACGTACTGAAATGGCACACGGAAATAAACGGGATGTAACGGTGTACATATACGTGATGGATCAGAACGGCATGAAATAGTGAGGGATACAGAGCGGGATGAACCAGAACGGGTATGAACGGCAAGGGATGAAATCCAACGGAGTGCGGGATAGAAACACAACAGGGTGGAAAGAAAAGGGGTGAACTGAAACGGAGGTGGCGGAGTGCAGCAAACAGTGAGACGGTCGGGAGGGGATGCAATAAATAAAAAATACTGATAGGTCGATTGATCCCATCAGTGAAGTGGAGAAAAATTCTGTAGATACTTTATTGACGAGAAACACCGGTCGATTAGTAAGATAACACCACCAAGCACGAAGGAAGGCTGTGTTGAAGAGGGGAGTGGCCGAGGTTGGTGCACCGTTGTTTGCGATTATGGCAGCCATGATGTTGCGAGTGCAAAGTTGTTGATGGGTGTGACTCTACCAACCCGTTCGCCAAACACCACTGAGAAGGGTCATCCGCAAAAAAACAGTGACACAAGCAGCAACGTAAATCGAGGGACAACGGATGAATAACAGGCACACACGTAACCACACCCGTCGAAAATAATCGATAATCGACACCATCCGACTGATGAGAGCAACAGGACAACGATGAGGATAAGGACAACCACGAGGAGGAGGAGGAGGAGGAGGAGGAGGAGGTAGGGATGAACCACGTGCCTTCAGAAACACTTCTCGACAAAAGCCGCACCGAAACTTGTGTCTGTTCATCGGTCAGCCGAGATACACGGCACGGAGGTCGATGCAAACAACCAACATCATCAACAACAACAACAACAACCACACCCACCTGCATCGCGTCGTAGATGGCCATGCCCGCAGACACGGAGCCCCCCGGGGAGTTGATGTAGAGGGTGATGTCCTTGTCGGGGTCGTCGTTGGCGAGGTACAGCAGCTGCGCCACCAGCACGTTCGCGACCTCGTCGTTAACCTGCTCCACGCGGTGGGACGCAATCGGAACGAGCACGTGCGTGCGTGTGGATGGGCCAAGACTAGATTCCAGACCCCTAACGACTATGGCATGCACGACTATGAGTACACCCCCCCCCCTCGGTGTTCGTCACTTGCCAACGACGTTGAGAAACAAGCCGATCACTTCGTAAGCTCGGCAACCAGGTTACCGCATTTTTTGATGGCCTCTGGTTATTTTTTCTATGGTAACCCTAATGGTCGTCCAGAAGAATATTTTGTTGGTAGTCGAGAACCCTCACTCCGGGCAAAAGACATGATCGCACAACGTCGTGTTAAATTGGTCAAGCACCCTCGAGGCAGCAACCAAAGGGTGGTGACCTGCTATTTTAGTTCTGATCGATCGTTCTCCAAAATTTGCGCATCATCGACTTGGAGGTTTTCGATCTTCTCCGATCAGCGGTAAATAGCAGTCCCACCAGCGCCTCCACGCCATTGGATATCGTGACACCAGCCAACCGGAGTGAGCCAACATTCTAGCGATTGGAGACGCATCACCCGATACGATCGATACAAACATATGCAACATCGATGTGTGCGTGTGTGTGTTGTCCCGCCAGTTTACACGCCCTCTCCGCGTACACACACACTTGACGCATGCATCAGCTGGCATCGCAAAGTAAGCATTCTCATCGATAGGCCAGAAACAAAACGCGCCCTCTGCCTTTGCTTCAAGCGGTCGTTGCCAGCCATGACCGTCGACCCCCACCCCTACCCGCCCCGCCCCACCCACCTGCTGCCCCAAAAGAAGGATGCGATCCTTGAGCAGCCTCGAGATAACGTCCATCTGGCTGCCCCCCACGTCCACCACGGGCATGCGCACCGGGGGTGCCTCGGCCGGCCGGTCGGGGTCCCTGCGGATGGCAAGTTAGTTTTCGTGTTGGGCTTGGTTCAGGCATGTTGTGTTGCTGCTGCTGTTGATGCTGCTGCTGCTGCTGCTACGTTGCTCTTGTTGGTGCGGCGGAGTGTTGTTTCGTTTCGTGTGGGCTAGGGTCACGCGAAACTATAAAATTATCTGTGCTGCTGCTGCTGCTGCTGCTGCTGCTGCTGCCATGCATACTACTACTGCCGCCGCCCACTTCTCTTCCATAATCGCACCCCTCCTCCTGCCCCGACACCTGAAAAGGCCACACAAACCACGTACAAGAACATTTGCTTGCTCCGGCCAGGGCAAACAGACAATGGAAGACAAGCCAAGGGGGGGCCACGAGCCTCTGTAATAGTCTCACTTGCGGCGAGGGTCAACCTCCGGCGGGTCGTCCGGGCTGGGCATCATGGACACCGAGTGCGGGTACCACGTCTGTCAGGCGTTGTATAACAAGATGAAGAACGGTCGGCAGCGGCGGCGGGGGGGGGGAAGTAAGGTTTCGCGTTCATCACCATCATCGTCTCCGATGTAGACACCAAGTTGTTGATGAAAAAAATAACGGTCATTGACGGGGGGGGGGGGGGGGGGGGGGGGGC
>FN649743.1:565407-582345 GCA_000310025.1 Ectocarpus siliculosus | reverse complement strand
GGGGGGGGGGGGGGGGGGGGGGAGGGGCTTGCGAGCGAGAGCGTGAGTACGCTCTCCGTCCAGCTGTGCAGCAAAGATCGAAGCTAATTCAAGCGGAGCGTGTACATGCACGTGTGTGTCTTGAGCTGTACGTAGCGCCCATCGTTCCAACCGGCATACCAAAGAAAAGGCGTCAGTCTTGCTGCGGGAGAGCCTCGCGCCCTTTGTTGATAAAGTAAGCATAGTCTCACAGAAAGCTATTGTACCCGTTCGAGATATACCCGCAGTCGGAAGGGATGTGCTGAAGAGTTTGCAGTGAGGGGAGGGAAACCGCCCTTTCAAGGAAGACAAGACGATAATCTTGATGGTTTGTCTAGGATGTGAGAGGATGCCCAACGAAGAGAGCTGGTGGCACCGCCGGTACTACTCCGCCTCTACTTCGGGAAGCCGCGAATGCTCAAGCTATCAAGTTGATGCACAAAAGAAACGCACGAGCCAGATCGTTGTTTTAGTGTGCTGGCGGGACTGATCGGGTAGGGCCACCACGCCTTGTCCGTCCAAAAGAAGATGAAGGCAAAGGTGCGCCGTTTGGTGAAGCATCTGCACCAGTCTTGTGTGTGTTTTCGGCCCCTCTGCAGTGTGTGGACGGAGCTGGGACTGACTCGTACGGTCAACAGGAGCTTGCCCGACGGTCGCGGTTGGCAGGTGCCTGTCCGCACACGAAATTTACAGAAAGATCGCGTCACCACAACGTGCTCCCTCGGATCGCCACGAAACCGTCAAGGCTGTACGCACCACAGCTGCAGGCTTGTTGGACGCCTATTGTGATTGCTGTGGGATCTGTGTGGGGCAGGTATGTTTTTGCAAAAGCAAGAATCCATCTGAAATTGTGGTCACGGGTGTACACGGGGAATAGGGGAAATATCGGCGGGCAAACTCTCCACGCGGATTGTTGCTTTTGCAAAAACATTAACTAACAACTCTGGCCCCACACAGATCCCACGGCAATCAAAATAGGCTTCAAGCAAGCCTACAAACGTGGTGCGTAACGCCTTCAAGGGTTCATGTACATCCGACCATCACGGCGGGAGCACGCTGTGGTAACGTGGTCAGAGGCATTGTCTTCATGTGGATTTTCGTGTACGCGGGGGGGGGAGTACCTACATACGCCATTCGTGAAAGACTCCATCGGGCCAGCCAATTCTCGTTGACAATAAAGAGTCAGCTTGAGAACACGGGGCCATGACCCCCATACTCCTCCCTCACACAGGCCACGGCTTGGCACCCAAGTGGTGCCAAGAAAGCCATGTCCTCGACCCGTGTTGCTTTTTCTTTCTAACAAACAAGAGCAAGGCTGCCCGCAAAACCTTGGAACTGAAACCGTTCCCGGCTGCAACAGGCGACTCTCGCGGTGATTTTTTTCACGCCAATGGTATACCTCCCCCACAGAGTCTCCCCAGGTTGACCAACACTCCCACCGCGTATAAAGCAAGGCCCATGGAACACGCAGCTGGCATGGAACACGAGAGCTGTGGGAACATGTCTCGCCGATAAGAAGGCGTCCTGCAAGTTTTCCCCGGCAACAAAACCATCTCAATTGGCGGCCAAGCCAAGAACGCAACAACAAGAACAAAAAATGAAAAGTTGGCATGAACCCGTGCTTGAAAATGATCCATATTCAGGTGCCAGTTGATCCGTAGGGTCAAACAAAAGCGGCGGCCTCTGTACAGCTTTGGAGCAACAACGCTCCAGCGGGGTGTGACGGGTACCCGGGTGTGTGTGCACAAGATGGGGGGAATGCCGCCTATGCTTTGAAGCCAGAGTTGTCATCGTGGGGTATCCAAAGTCATGTTGTTAAGATCAACTGGCTTTGAACACGCATGGCGACCTCCTCCGACAGCGAGCTACTGCTGTAGCGACACGTGTCTTCCTGAGGGTAGGTCTGTTGCTGCTACAAAAACAAACTGAAGAGTCGGCGTGAGCCGGTTTGTTCCTCGTGTACGGTACATGGAGATCTACAGAGTAACCTTCGACGCTTGCACCTTGAAACATTTTGCAGCGCATGGGGCAGCAACAAACCAGCTTTTCATGTGCGAGCTGGTGTAAGTACAATGATGCGCCCGCGATTCAGCAACCGGAATCAAGCAGTCAGCAGCAACACGCTCACTGCCGGCATCTCGGCGCTAAAATTCACTGCTGTCGCCTGCGAAACATGTAAAACTCATGTTGTCGGTTGTCTTCAAGAGTGCTGCTGAGGAGTTTTTTCCGAAAACATGCAAGTCATCTATCGCCGCCTCAAGACCAGCCGAAATGCCAAGTTGAGTGGTGGAGGATCGGGTACCAAGCTCGCCACGACCATGCTTCCTTTCGTCGCAGGTAGCTGATTCATGTGTGTCCCGCTCTCCATCGATACGCCAGAGGTACGAGCCCTTAGGTCAGCGCGCAGCGCACAGCCGCTGACACGTTGCACACACAGACCGCAACCCCGACCCAACCAAACCTGGCGTATCTGTGTGTACTGCTGCAGCACGCCATGGCGCAAGGGCCTCACGATCAAAGCAACACCTCTCCTGCCGGGGTGGAGTAGTAGTTGGTACCGCCCTACCCCCACGCATGTTGTCGACTGCTGTACGGCTGCTGCAGCAGGCGGCAGCGTCCTGTCCTCACCTTGGGGTTAGGGCCGGCCTTCATGCTGAGAGCTGAAGTTGCTCGCGCGGCGGCGCCGTGTGAGCTCCTTTGTCTGAGCGCCGGGTTGTTCACCACGAAGCCGCACACATGCTGCTGGCAGGCGAGGCCCCACAGGGAAACGAAAGCTGCTGCTGTCCTCATGGCGGTAAGTAGAGTTTAATGTTTGCGACCGCACGGCCAGCATCGGGGGACCCGCGGCTAAAACAACGACAACTTCTACATCCCATGTCATGTCCCAGATACGGGTTTGCGGAGCCTCTAGGATCTTTTGACCCGCACCGGTGGCGATCTTTCTCTTGTTGTCTCTCTCCCCTGCGCTCATCCACTAGCAATGCACCATTGCCAAACCTACACGGCCAGGGACAGGAGCGTCACGATGGCAGTGCTGTCTTGATGCATGCGGAGGCACCGACAACAGCGCGTGCGGAAAAATATCTTCCACAACAACATCGGGTATCCAGGTACTTCCATGCCTCAGAATACCATGCTCCGGGTAGGCTGTCACAGCAGAGAGAGACGCGCCATCGACAGCGTTGTAGCGCCTTGTGAACTCGATTGCTGCGAATGAACAAAACTAACGTTGGGCGTTGCGTCGAACTGTGTCGTTCTCATCTCTTGGCATATCACCCAAAGCACAGCACGCATGAAAATGTGTCTGTCGCTGTTGTTGTGGATCTCCGGCGCACCGCAGTGTTCTATGTGCATGCCATGTACTACTGCTGTCGTATAGGTACTCGCCGTATGAGCTGGGGGTAGGACCTGAGTTGATAGGCACTTATCTGGTCAAAGGTGATCTGTGAACGCCATGCGGTGTGGTATTTGTGTTTGGTTATATCGCACAACCTACACGGCTGTACCTCAAGATTTCGCACATACATGTGTCATGATCTCCACTTCCCTCTCCAGGGTAAGGAGAACAACAATACATCTGGGTGGACGACCCTTCTCTGCTGTTTTTTGTAGAATCCTGACAATTGACGACACGACACCATGGGGGGCGGAGCGTCATCTGCTGCCGCAGAACAGATGGAGGAGATGATCGCCTACTCTACGCTCTTGAGCAAGACCATTACGTGCATGACTTTTCCAGGTACAGATCGGCGACACCGCAGCAGCATCCTTCGCACGGTTTTTCGTATTATGTAAACATATTGGATAAAGCGTTACGTACAATCGGGAAAGTTAGAGTAGGGTTGGGGAATAGGGTCTTAATCCCCTGTTCTCTTTACTCATGAACTTAACAATCGCGCGAAGGCGGTCCGACACCATGGCCAGCCGTCCGCATAGAGCCTACACCTGACCTCCGGCTGCCATAAGTAACACTCGTTCTATGTGGTTCAGAGGGCGAATACAATGCCGGCAGAGGGCATTATGGTGTGCCGGGAAAAGGAGCCAATGAACAGATTAATTTGTACTTCGTATACAATAGAGGGCCTGAGCAATCTGCATCCAGACACCAGAATAGATGTACTGTAGGCTAGAACAATGTGATACCGAACCTCATGCGACAGACCCTCGCCTTACAAGGTCGTTCGGTGCTTGTGAAACACACAGCAGTAGTAGTGGACCCTCAATCAAAACGGTATGGACCCGACGAATCGACTGGCACTAGTCAGAGGGACCGGCGCTATTCCACGTAGAGAATGACTTGGTGGTTCAGCCTGTGCCCAGCAATTTCACCGGCGCCATGTAGCTGGCGTTGTTGACCCCCGCTACCTGTACGTCGAAAAATACTGAAGTCGATTCACCTCGCTCGTCCTGCCGTTTCCAGGCATGCACAGCATCAAGGACTTCAACTTGCTCCCGAAGAAGGACAGTGGTGCCAGCATGCTCAAGAAACGTGAAGGTGCTTCCGTAACCACGGTTATTGTGGACTGGGCTCGGGCGTTTGGGGGCTAGAGGCACCTCTCGTGTGGCTAAGACTCCCGCGCTTTGCTCATAGCAGTAGGCAACCAGTGGGGCTATGACCTCACCGGCCTGTGTCTGATCCACCCGTGTGTCCCCTGTCGAATGCCATTCGTGCTCTGGTCGATATGTAAAATTCTGCACGTTGAACACCTCGTACGCGCCCAACGTCAAAGAGAGCGGTCGAAGCACGGCCGCCACCGACAGCTTCAGCCGCACCAGCAGCGGCAGCGAGGGCCCACCCCCGCTGCTCGACCCCGAGTTGGAGGATAAGTTCACTGTGGTGGTGGACGGGGAAGTCGTTGTACTTGACGACGTCACGCAACAGGCGAGACAACTGCATAAATCGCACGGGGTAGACATGCTGCGGTGGAAAAAAAGCAACAGGCTGAATAGATTATGCACGAAGCTAGCTGCCCTTGCCTTCGGATTTCTTACATCCGTGTGTGCCCCATAGAGTAGGGTCATCTTCGAGAGCGGAGAACGATCAGTTTTCGTCAGCAGCCTCAACAGGCGTCTTGACACGTTTGTGGTAAGCGTAAGCCGACAGATTAGGGCGTTGGCGATGTGATAGACCCCGCCCCCCATGCTCGGCCTAAAGTAAAGAACAATCTCTCGCGAGCATAGTCCATCGACGCTACAGCAAATGGTCAAGCTTCGTGCTTGTGGTGGTAGACATATTACTTTCGAAGGATACTTTCACGTGCGAGATCGTTTTTATCCTGCCGTCCCGCCGCATAACAACGCATCACGCGGACTGGCGCTTCCTTGCCAGCAGAATGAGGACGGATGGACGCCCCTCCACGCGTGCTGCCACAGCGCCACAACGGCCGCGATCGGCCTCAGGATTCTGGAGGTAGGGGGGGGGGGGTAGAGCCCCTTGTCAAAGGAACCATTATGTGTACGTATATCATTCTGAACCATTTTCGCGATATTGTTGGCGTTGAATGAGCGTCGTTAGATGCTTCCGGTACGCGACTAAAATGGATGCGTTTGTATGCACCGGAACTTGTTGGGTATGTATGAAATACACCTCCGATGTGCTTCCGTGGGCACTCGAGAGAAATTCTCTGTGATCACGACCCCCGGAGGGTTCTCTCTGCAACCGCAGGAAGTGGTGGCCATGGGCGGAGATCTGAACCTAAGGACAAAGAGGGGTCCAGGCAACTTCAACTCGGGCTTCACTCCACTGCACATGGCCTGTGCGTACGGGTAAGTGAGAGAGAGAATGTAATCAAAGCGCTTTTCGTAGACCGACCGAATCGCAAGATTGTACCAGGCAGCAGTACGCGGATCGTTTCCATGTGTTCACGACGCGTAATGTTCCAGCGCCCGCCGGAATTTCGCGTCCTGGCTCGAGAGTTTAAGGTGGCTTCGTGGCACGGGATGGTGGAAGGTAGTTGGCGCCGACCCACACCCCCTATCCCACTTTTTACGTGACGTGCGATCGAGATAGACCCTGGAATACAAGCCCGGGGCTTGACAATTAGTCGTGTGTGCATAGAAAAAGAAGAATGAAGGAAAGGCTAATCAACAGTCAAGCTGTGACCCGCCAACGGAACCCGGCGGCACAATCGATGGAAGCACCACTCACTGCTGTACTGGCTTTGAAACTCCTCTACAGTAGTAGTAGTAGAAACGAACTTTTGGGGGGGCTGGCAGCTCAAGCCACGTCCCACTCGTCAGACAGAGCGTCTGTGTGACCATTCAAAGCCTAGAGCGCCACTCTCGTTCGTTCCTGAAAAACTTCTACAAAGCGTGAAGGAGCTTGTGGAGGCGCTCATCAAGGCCGGCGCCGACCCCAACTGCCGGAACGACTTCGACTGGGGACCCCTGCTGGTGAGCAGCACTCTTCGTCCGAGCGTTTGTGCCAAACGTGGAAGCTAAGCCAACTACGAAGCCTCTCCGTTCAGCCGCACACCTCCATTCCCAAAGAAGAAAGCCAGTCTCACGCTGCGTGCCACTGCTCACGTCGAAGCTTAACCCCCCCCCCCCCCTCTCCCCGGTGTTTTGCCATCGGGGTTGGGTTTTCGTCGCTTGGCCACGACGTTGTAAAACAAGCCGCCCCCCCCCGGGGTTTGCCATCGGGGTTTGGGTTTTCCTCCCTTGGCAACGACGTTGTAAAACAAGCCCCGCACTCGGTGTTTGCCCTCGGGATTGGGTTTTCGTCGCTTGGCAACGACGTTGTAAAATAAGCCAATTCACTTCGTGAACTCGGCAACCAGGTTACCGGTTTTTTTTTTTTCCTCGGTTTTTTTTTTTGGCGGTAACCATAATGGTGGTCGAGTAGATCATGTTGTGCGGGGTCGAAAAACCTCACTCCGCGCAACGGGGGATGATCGCACCACGTTGTGTCAAATTGGTCAAGCTTCCTCGAGGCAGTTACAAAGTGCTTACAACTGTCTCTGGAAGTGAAAGCACCAGAAAATAAATTAAGTCATACGTAGCTGTCATCCGTACGCAAGGAAGTAAGCACAAGATGCCGAACACCCTTAGCAGGATGCAGCTCACCCTTCATGCGACTCGCCAAATACCTCACGGCGCTTCGCGCTTGGTGATGTGAGAGCCTGGTCCGGTGAGAACCCGGCGTGCTCCGTCCCGGCTTTGTAGGGATGCGAGGTCAATGGTCAAACGACTACGGCATGCACGGCTATGAGTACACCCCCCCCCCTTGATGCCCCGTCCTCTCGAGGACGCGTAGTCAACGGCCTAACCGCTACAGGGCATGCGAAACATGAGTACACCCGTCCCCCCCTTCACTGAAGCCTTCTTCCGTCGTGAAAACTCCGCAACGATTTTATTGGAGCAGGAAGTTTGCCATCGTGGCTTTACGGCCATCGCCGCGCTGTTGGTGAGGGCTGGGGCGGACGTGGCCCACATCCCCGACGCAAAGGCTTCTTGCGGCGCGCACATCATGCGGGGGGCTCCGCAGTCTGCCCTGGGAGCGGCGGCCCGCGGGGGGTTTCAAACGGTGACAGTTACTACTGTAGCACTACAAGTCTACAAATAGCCAGACGTATGCTTCAGTCGGTCGGTGACAGCTAGAACAAGTACTACCGGAACACATACTTCAGTCACACGGTGACAGCTAGCACAACAGAGAAAGTAGTACATACCAGACAAATACTTCAGTCAGACCAAAACACAAAATAATGGCAGCGATTGGAATAGCGAGCATTGCTCTTTCTTTTTTTTGCAGTCCAAGAACTCACAATAGAATGAAGCGTTGGAGGTCTTTCATGGGCGGCTTCAAAGAGGTCTTCAATTTTCGGTTTTGGGGGAGGGCATGAATGAGACGAGACTGACATGAAGCTGGATGGACAAAGCAGCTGTGCAACATTCGCGAAAAGGTTTCTTCCTGTTGGTATTATTACTATTGTGGTTTTGTTGGTCATTGTTGTCCTCGTCTTTATTGCTTCTCGGCAGATCGTCGCCTCCGTTCGCTAGTCTGGTTTTGCGATGTTCCTCGGCGTTGCACTACGGCCATTGGAGCTTCGGCATGTCCATCCCCGGACTCAAATACAACCGGTTGCTCCCTCCCGCTTGGCAATCCCCCGAAGAACCACGCGCTCGTTTCAGTGGCACAGGCGATAGCGAGCTTCTTTCAAAACTAGAAGATGGTGCTTTTAGGCGCGCTCAAGCGTTTGTGGCCACGCAAATCAGAACCGAACGGGGAAGCGTTTCCACGGCCTGCTCGAGAACCACACAACACCCATCCAAGAAAACGTGTGATCAGCATACAACCAACAAGAAGGGAGGCGCGGGAATGGCACATTGCCATCCACCTTGAAAGCGTGGATCATCTCCATGACAAGACCTGACACACCAACCAACAACAACGGCACCAGCATCAACAACAGCAACAACAACAACAACAACAACAACAACAACAACAACAACAACAACAACAACAACAACAACAACAACAACAACAACAACAACAACAACAACAACAACAACAACAACAACAACAACAACAACAACAACAACAACAACAACAACAACAACAACAACAACAACAACAACAACAACAACAACAACAACAACAACAACAACAACAACAACAACAACAGCGTAGACAGCCCTCGACGTCCGCCGCCCAACTTTGTGCGTCAATTAACAACGAAAAACGTCAGATCTGCAAAATGCTCCTGGAGAACGAGAGCGACAAGGACCAACCGAACGGCATGGGGTGGACTCCGCTCCACGAGGCGTGCTACTTCAACCACCTCGACACCGTACAGCTGCTCCTGGTGCACGGGGCAGACCCTACGATAAAGAACGTGAGGGGAGGGACCAGAGTGGTTGGTTGCGCGCTGCACCATTTGGACGTGGTAGCCGTTGTGATAGGGGTACGTTTCCACGGGATATATGGCGTTGAAGTGGTAATGCGGTCGGACTGCGGTAAATCCGCACGGCACGCGGAAAGGAGATAGGTAGAGAAGATATCTGATTACGTGCGCTTCCGAAGAAACGCTTCGAGAAGGAGCCCACGGAGCGAATGGGTGTGGTCCATCGGATGAATGTATGTGTGCTTTTCACTTAGAACGGTCGAGACCAAACCGCTGGTACTTGGTGCCTCACAGAAAGTAAAGGACCCAGCGTAGGAAACGACACAACTCGAACGCCCCTCCCGACTCTGAAGCAGAACGGCGGCCACGACAACTCTGCCGCGGGACGTTTCACACACGCCTACCGCGCTTCCTACCTCCTCGATATGCTGCCTGCCTGCACAGGTGGCCTGGTCTGAGATACCAGGCTGCTACTAGAGAACACACCTATTTACCCTGCTGAGCGAACACCTTTGGCTTTCCGAAACACATGGTTCCCGCAAGACGTCCGACCGTTCTTCTACGCCTCCATAGACTACGACGCTGAGAACTGCATCGAAACGTGACGCATATCACATCGTGATCTTCATGCGACCTTCAGTAACCATCACAATCGCCACGGCGACGGCTGCTGCTTAGTGGTGTTTTTGGCGCCGCCGCTGTTGTGGCCGCGCCGTTTCGTTGTGGTATACCTCGCCCAAAACGACTATCTCCGTAGTAGCCCGAGGACTCACCTTTGGCAAAGTAGGAAGGAACTACTTGTCAATCGGTGATCGGTCCTGTGGGCACAATGCTCAATCCTCTCGAGGACGCGCTGTGAATGGTCCAACGACAAAGGCATGCAAAACATTAGTACGCCCCCTCCCCTGGCCATATGTCTGGTTTGGCACAGAAAACGTGAGGATGATTTGACCAGCTTCTGGTCCATGCTGGCACAACGCAGCCTGGGCCGGCGAAAATCCGGCATATCGCTCAGTCCGGGCATTGTAGGGATGCAAGGTCTACGGCCTAACGACTACGGCATGCGTTTGTATGGGTACACCCCCCCCTCCCCCCGACCCCGCTGCGACTCTCATCACGAGAATAAATTGGCCGGATCGAAACCGACCATGACCATCGTTCCTGCGGCACCGAAAAAATAGCCCTAGACCGCAAACAACACCAACACGCCGCCGGCCGTATCAACCCAAACAGGTCCAGGGGGCCATGCCGTACAACATGACGAGCTTCCAGCCCATCCGGGACCTGCTGCGGGAGATCGGGGGCGAGGAGGCGGCCAAGACGATGCCGACCCCGACGTTCTCCGTGTGCGTCAACGAGCAGGGGCAGATGTTCGTCCGCGTCACGGCCGGCGAGGTAAAAGAGCGTACATTTTCTGGCTTCGTCGTTGTCGTCGTCTGTTCGCTCGAGTTGTCGTTTGTTGTCCGGTTTCGTACTGGAGCGTCGTCCTCAACCTCTGCGCCTACCCTGCCCGGTCTTTCCTGACCGGCATTTGTAGGAGGATCTTGACGATTGTGATCCCCCCGTTGTAGAGCGCACGCAAGATCTGAGCGTTTCCCACCCGCACCATGACCCCGAGTGGACCCTGTATTGGCATCTCCACGACAAGCCACCACATGAAACAAAGATGACCCGCTTCGAGTTCTACACCCGTACCCCATAGTAGTTGATTCTATGATCATGCAGTGACGTACCGCCGTAGCCTTTCTATCTCAATCGTGTGAAGTCGGCATGGTTCCAAACCGGAAAAAAAAAAGAAGCTGGAAAGCATCACTATTACCTGCGGCTTTGCACTTCATTGACGGCGTTCTCCATTGGGATATTTTCCGGGTGATGATGATGGTGATCGGCTTGACATGTAGGCCGACAAGGAAGAGGAAAAGGCCGGGGGGGGAGGGAGGGGGTCCGCGGGCGGGGCTGCGGCGAAGAAGGCGTCTTCTCCGTCGAGGTCGCGGAGCCCCCAGGGCCGGGCCGGTAGCGGCGGCGGTGGTCCCGAGGGTGGCGAGGTGCTGCACAAGGGACCGATGCTGGGTGAACTTCCTGCACTAGGGAGGCCACCAGGTGTGTCAACGGCCCGGGGGGGGGGCAGGAACACCAGGCTGTAGGGTTTTGGGGGGGAGGGGAGGGTGCTCATAGCCGTGCATACCGTAGTCGTTGTTTAGACCATTGACCTCGCATCCCTGCAGAGCCGGGACGGGGCACGCCGGGTTCTCACCGGACCAGGCTCTCACATCACCAAGCGCGAAGCGCCTTGGTGGAGGGGGTGTTTTAATGTAGAAAGCTCGGCATTCACAGAGAGCCAGAGCCGGCGCTGTCATCACCTTGAAAGCTTGAGGCTTGAGCCGTGGTGGAGTGCAATCGCCAAAGTAGCTAAGTACGTTCATTCTTTTACAATACCAAGAGCTCCGTGCGATCCCAGCTTGCCTGAACCTTTATCGGTGCCTGTTCTTCAGTCGTCATAAATCGTTGGTGCCGTGACAAATCATTCCCGAGCCAGGCGAACACCGAGTGCGCCGCCACCCACTCTCCCCTCACTTGAAACGGGGTCATTCCTCATTTCCTCCCCTCCGCCGGCCCCCCTCTCTCGCGATCAATTAGTCTCAAGCAGCAGCGGAGGCGCTTCGCCGACGGCCTACGACTCCAAGCGCGACAGCGAGGAACGAAGGCACGACGGCGCGGGAGTCGGAGGAAGAGGAGGAGGGGGGGCAGGGGACGGTGCGGGGGGGGGCCCGGGCATGCACGAGGCCTCCAGAGATTCAAACTCGTTAGGCATGCCCGGAGAGACGGACGAGGGGCAGGCGCCGGAGGGGATCATCTGCCAGCTCTCGAAGCGGGTGGCGAGGGACCCCGTGAGGACTCCTTACGGGCACGTGAGCGAGGCGCCTACTGCTTGAGACGTTCCGCGGCTGTACATGTACATGCCTCTGGCTAAAGTATGATGTGGCTTGAAAACTTGCAGCCGACAACTCCCGTGTACCTGCCATACAGCGTTGTGTAAGGACCTACTACATGACCCCCGTGACAACACGATAAAAGATACACGTGGATCTCGTGTGTGTAGGATAAGAGAATGGTGGCGGTGTTGCTGAGAGACCTCACGACACCTCACAGACATCCGACCTATTCAGTATGCTTGGGGATGAGTACGTTTTACCCCGTACGTTTCACGCTAAAAGGAGCCTCTCCCCTCCCCCTCCCTCATTTCACTCCTCCCATTCAACGTAAACATATGGGACGTCGTCCGCTTCACATATGTCAAGGAGCCTCTTCCCTCCCTCCCCCTCTTTTCATTCCTCCCGTTCAACGGTAAAAAATTCGACGTCGCACGTTTCACACTAAAGGGTCCTCTCCCTACTTCCATCTCACCCTTTTCACTTCTACCCTTCAACAGAAAGTATTAGACGTCCTCCGTTTTACCCCTAAAGAGTCTCTTCCCTTTCCCTCCCTCATCCCTTTCGTCGGAAATGTAGCTGTTCGACCGGCAGATGATCGGGCTGTGGCTCTCCAAGCAGGGGAGCATCTGTCCGCTGACGGGGCAACCCCTCGTGGAGGCAGAGCTCAAGGCCGACGGCAAGGCTAAGGCCGAAGCGAAGGCGTGGAACGACGACCTTCTCGCCCAGAAGAAACACTCGGCTACAGCTGCCTCGGAGGGACGCGGGGGCTCTTCAAGCGCCGCCGCCGCCAATGGTGAGAGAAGCAAAACATCCGGAGGCAGGGCAGGGGAGGGGCAAATGGCGAAGGAATCGTCGACGGTGCGCGGGAAGGCGGACGCCGCCGCGGCGGTAGGTGCCGAAGGGCACAGCAGCAGCAGCGGTGGTGAGAGGAACGGCGCCGATCTCGAGACACCCGCGCCGGCGAAAGGCGCCGCCGCCGCCGCCGCTGGCAGAGAGCGCCGCGGTAGCAAGGAGGCCGAGAACAACGGCGACGATATCTACGACTTCTGACTAGAGGTCGCAAAATCTTTCACTCGTCGGTCGTGCAGCAGCTTTGTATTCTATGGTGGTCGTTGTCGCAGCTTCCACCGGTGGTGTGTCATCCTCGCAAATTCCACCGGTGAATCAACCAACAATGGCCGTTGCTGACCGAAGCCCGCCTATTTTTCTTCGAGGGCGGCTATGCAGACGCGCCCTCCAACGCACCGACCGTCATACTTAGCAGGGGCCATGCCTCAGCACTTCTTTGACACACGCAGCGCTCTTCCCGTTCGTGCTATGTAGTCCGTGCTCGTGTGGGGTGTCGTGGTGGAAATGTCTCATTCGGCTTGGAAGAACCCAACGGTTCACGCTCGTCGGCACAGCCTGTGACCATGAGCGGAAAGACTTTGGAAGACGGCGGTTCACGCTTAGCAAAATGGCAAGGGGCAATAACCCAAAGGCTTAACCCAAAGGCTTGTCTAATGCGTTAGCCTATTGCTCGTAGGCACAGCAGTTTGCTAAGATGAGCGAAAAGAACATGCCGACGAGACGACACTTATGTACCTGTTGTATCCCTCTGCCTGCGGCACTCGATGGAGGGGTTCGCCTTCAGCGGCGTCAGCGTAGGTTGTGTATGTACGGGACGGGCGGTTACCAAGGCTGGAGGGGGTGCCGCCAAGGGATGACGATAAAAGAACGTCGTG
The DNA here is from genome assembly GCA_000310025.1 of Ectocarpus siliculosus. Classification (NCBI taxonomy): domain Eukaryota; class Phaeophyceae; order Ectocarpales; family Ectocarpaceae; genus Ectocarpus; species Ectocarpus siliculosus. The sequence continues at coordinate 568,824 of FN649743.1, read as the reverse complement.
GTATGTAGTCGGGATAGAAACACTCGTGCGAGGACGTGTGTAGTCTATAGATGGAGCAGAGTTCAACGGTTAGTATGCATAGAGTCTGTAGACGATTTCGGTGTGCTCGAAGATCGGGACAAGCGCGCTGCAAGGGGGCGACGGCGACGATGGTTAAGGTTGAAAGCAACCCCACGTTCCCCGCATCAGTCGTCGTACAGTAGTGGGCGTGTCGGAAGCAGAGGCCAAGACGAGCGAAAAACACTTCCTTTGCGCATGTAGATATAAGATGATGGGTTCTGAATGAAAGAGGGGTCAAAACGACGAGCCAACGACTCTCCTTCGCGATTGACGAAAATGAGTTCCGCCTTGGGAGGCCAAAATGACGAGCGCAAACGGACTCTTGGCAATATTGACAGGAGATGTGTGAGTTCCGCATCGAAATTCTGTGCAAGCTCTGGTTTAAAGCGTAAAAGAAATCAAGCACGCCGACGGAATTCACGAGTTCACAGGAGAAGTAAGAACGCAAACAGATACGTAGATTGTTGGTCAGCAGATTGAACGTGAATATATCCTCACTTAGACGGGATTGAAAAAGGCGTTTTGGCACTGACGCAAGGTACTTGGATGCAAACAAGACGTGGTGGGGGAGAATGGGATGTGGACAGGGCACATGGCTGCCAACAGCCTTGACAAAACATCCCTGTGCCCCCGACGCCAGACCTAGGACGAGCTCATGAAACTCAGCCCGATTGCGACGCGACCCCGGGTTCGTACTAAAACGCCACCATACATGCGTCCAGGAGCAGATACTGCTTGTAGACTCCTTGCATAGAAGGTGCGCCCCGCATTTGACATTACTATCCCGGCCAGGCCTGTTTAGAAAGCCAGGTTGAAGCTCTGCAGTAGTCATCGATCGACTAAGTATTGTAGCTTCGATGAGAAAGAAATTATTAAATCGTTGGCAGTGACGAAACCGGAGACTTCCAAGGTGAATCTTGATCTTCGCCAAAAATATACCCAGAAATTTCCCATGACCCCAGAATGTTGGGGATTACAACGACATACGAAACGACCCATGTAGCATAAAACAAAAGAAAAAAACTGCACCGAAGCTCTAAACCCGTGAACAAACTTGATGGGGATTAGATAGGCAACGACGGCGCCCCCTAGATGCAACCTTCCATTTGATTCGGCGTCACGACGAGAGAAATGGTGCGTCGGTCGCCTTCTCAACATGACACGGAAGGCTTCGAGCGCGAGAACACAAATACACTCTATGTACGTAGCACACACGATAGGCCTAACGTGCGAAAACATGAAAAACCCTACTACGCACGTGGCATCACGTAGGCCTGATGTGCCAAAACAACAACAAAAACGCCCTACCTATCACGTAGGCCTTACCGATATGCGAATGTACAAGCCGCCATCCTTTCTACGATAAATGGAAGGGGGGCCGGCGGATGGCTCACCCGGCAACGCGAGCGTTGCCTCTGGCGGAGGCCCCTGCCGGGTGTCGGCCGCGATTCCATGCCGTAATCGCTCCCCTGCTGCGCCATTGCCTCCTCCCCCCGCCGCCGCAATCTACATTATCCAACTCAGAACGAAAACACAACAAAGAACAAACCGACGAAAAAAACCACACACGACCACAATTCAAGGGAAGGCGATCGCCGTTCTCGCGTGGAAGGCGGGCGCTCGACCGCCAACCCGGAACAAGCCACGACTGCTGGGGCGGGTGGTTCGATGGTACCAGCATCGTCCACACGCAAGACAAAGAGAGAGAGAGAGAAAGAGAGAGAAAGAGAGAGAGAGAGAGAAAGGGGGGGGGGGGGGGTCTCTCACTCGCGCGAACGGTAGCCTGCCTGCACGCAAACTCACACTGCTTCGGTTCGGCAAAAGTGTGCCGCCCGCGGCCCTTAACGAGTGCCATGCTTGCTCGAGCGGTAGCCTATTCGTCACACCGCTTCCGCTTTTGAGGCAGGGGGAAGACGACGACCAGGCTCTACTGCGACTGACCGGTGGCGGACCGCCCGTCGCCGTTTCCCTGCGGGGTGCCGTGCATGTGCTGCCACGCCGACTGGAGCTCGGCGTGAACCTCGTGTCCGTGCTTCTCGGCGAGCACCTCGGGGTCCTGCGGGAAGTCGAGAAAACGCAAAAACAAAGAAAAACATGTATCATCGTATCATACATTTGACACCGCTGCCGAACTTTTGCCGACGAAAATAAAACAGACGAATGCACACGACAGCAGCGTGCTTGGCGTTTGTTGTCCCAGTTATAGAAAAGACTGCTGTCGATTCATTTGTCAGCCATTAAGCGCGTTCGATGCTATTATATGTAATTGACAACACACATACGGCGCGAATGGTCAAAAATAGATCAAATACACACAAACGCGAGCTGGCCTCTCAAAGCGTTTGCTGTTTTCAACCGCACTGAGAGTGGCCTACTTTTTCATTGGTGAGCCAGGTAGTCCGTTCAATGCCAACAACAAAAACACACGCATGCAATGAGACCGACGTCTTGTCATTAGTCACCCGGCTACCACGTCGATGCCAACAAAAAAGACACACACACACACACACACACACACCACACCCTTTTCACCCGCACTGAGACTAACGCCTTTTCATTTGTCAGCCGGTTGGCGCGGTCGATGCCAACAAAAAAGACACACACACACCCACACACACACACACCACACCCTTTTCACCCGCACTGAGACTAACGCCTTTTCATTTGTCAGCCGGTTGGCGCGGTCGATGCCAACAAAAAAGACACACACACACCCACACACACACACACCACATCCTTTTCAACCGCACTGAGACTAACGCCTTTTCATTTGTCAGCCGGTTGGCGCGGTCGATGCCAACAAAAAAGACACACACACACCCACACACACACACACCACACCCTTTTCACCCGCACTGAGACTAACGCCTTTTCATTTGGCAGCCGGTTGGCGCGGTCGATGCTAACAAGAAAGGTACACACACACACACACACGCACACACACGCACACACACGCACACACACACACACCTGAACGAAGCAGACGAACACGGCCTTGAACCCGGACCGCACCACCTCCAGCACCGTCGACACCAGGAACGCCAGGGCCACCACGCCGAAGATCTGGGGTCCCACAACCGACCAGAACTCCACCGAGTCCACCACGGAACCATCGCCGTCCTTGCTGTCTCCCGCTGCTGCTTCTTCGTCGTCGAAGATGGCGGGGCCACCGACGCGCATGAAAGCGCCGAAGGTCATGACGCCGGTCACGAGGGCGTAGACGACCGTGGCGGACAGGGCGAGAAGGCGGAGCCCCACCTCCACCACGATGTCGTTGGCCAGGGTGGTCACGGCGCGGCGCTGGAACATCTCGCGGACTCGGCCACCGGCTGTGTTTCGTTGGGGGGGGGGGGGGGA
>FN649743.1:543720-561059 GCA_000310025.1 Ectocarpus siliculosus | reverse complement strand
TGAGGCAAACACGGAGTTACAATGCACAGCGGGAAGGGGGGGGGGGGGGGGGTAGGTGGGAAACGTCTAGCGCACTTCTTTGTGTTCGATGCTTCAGCCACCACAGAATGTTCGGGATTGAGAAACTGGCAGGCGACACCCCCTCGGTCCTTGTCCTCTTGGTACAATGTAAAGCCTGCTGCCAGATGCGCAGAAATGGAGTTCTGAAAGACAAGCCTTCGTGGGAATGAATCACTTGTCAGTTTAGCGTCCACAGCAACAGCACGGATGCAGCAGCAAGTTCGACCGCCACGGCCATTCCCGTGCCTCAACTACCTTCCCCAGCATGCGTATTGTATGTTTCTCCGAGAGAGGGCCGAAGCCATCATCAACTCTGTGTGACAGGGAAACAACAAACAAAAACTTTGACCCGAAAGACCGGTGTACGGGAAACGGTGCTGGCTGCTTCAACCAAAAAAAAAACACCGGCTTCGACAGAGTCATAAACATAAAGACACCTCATCGATCGAGACTTACCGCCGTTATCGTGGTGGTGGTGGTGCGAGTGGTCATCCCCGTGCTCGTGGTGCATGAGCCGCCGGCGCCCCTGCCCAGAGAGGGAGTCGTTCGCTAGGGCCTCTAGCCCCTCGAAGCCAAACCAAAAGGCGGCCAACACGGTGACGAGCACGTTGACCTTGAAAGCGCACGCCCACCCCCTGTGGGCGGAGTACCGGCTCTTGTGCTCGTCGTCGCCGGCCTGCACGGTATGCTCCGCAAAGTCTACCGCCAGAGGGAGCAGCGGCATGCTCGCGTCATCCCCCCCGCCGTGCTCAACGTCGTTGTTGACGCTTGTCGACATCTTTTGGTCGTCGTCGATTTCTCCGCACTCTCCTATCGCTTTCGTCCGAACACGCCGATTTGAGCTTACTAAAGTCCCAGCAGCGAACGCAGCAAATAACTTTCCCTCGGTCCTTCGAAAGACTTGTCACTAATGGACGATTTTTTCCTGCACTCGCACGCACCCCGGGTTTGCTGTGTCAAAGGCGCCTTGACGTAAACTCTTTCTATCTAACTCTCCTTGGAACAGGTTGTCGAGATGCATGAGAGGTTCACACCACGCAGACTATACTACTACGCGTGGTCATCTTCACAATCTGCCGACCCCCCGATTCAGGTGCGGCGGGATTATTTTACGTCCCGCGGGGCTTGTTGTGTTTGTACTGCTGTAGTGTGTACTTGGTTGTGTCACATCAGTGGGGTGCAGACACGACCTTCCCGACCAGCTGGCTGATGACAAGACTGCAGCAGTGACAGCAAGGGGTCGTTTCGTCAGGTGCATCAAAACCGCAGTGATGCTGCTGCTGCTGCTGGAGATCGTCTGCGTTTTGTGTGCTGCTTCGACGGTCGGGGCATCATCAAGCCAGCGCAAGTATGACGGCAGCATACTCAGCTACGATCCAAAGGTATAATAGGTGTGTTGTAGCAAGGCTGCGGCACGGCTGAAATTTGCTGCAGTCTCCGTGTGGACATTCGCAGCGAATCGTGTGGTTCGATTCCCTACTTTGTCGGGGGAAACATTAACCACGAGGAATGCAATTGTTGTGTTCTTTGTCATGTACGAGAGGTCAGGTAGTGTACATCAAGCGCTAGCTGCTGCTCGTCTGTCGCAGAGATCTCACGCTTGCAGACTATATGGCGGAGTACATGGGATCGCCAGCATAGCGGTAGTGAAGGCGTGAGGGCCCCGGTTCGGCGGTTCAAGTGCCAAGATGTAGAACTCCCGCTATCTAAGGCATCTCGCGCTGCACCGAGATACATAGTTCGCGGTCACACATCGCCGCTAAACTGGACGTCTCCCTCCCAGTAGTGATGAACGCGTTGACCGCGCAAATAATATAATCCCCCCCGCGTTCACGGAAAGAACAGAACAGCAGTATCATGCAAGACGCTCTATAAGATGCATCATGTGGATGTTGGAGCCCCGTCTGGCTGTGTCGCACGCACGCATGCTATCCCCGATTTTAGAAGGTATACATACATACAATCAGAAATGAACTACCCTTTCGAGATAGAGTGAGACCACAGCAGCAGTCGAAGGGTGTGTGTTGAAGTCTTCGCAGTGCGCGGGAAGAAAACCGGCTGCTGGATTTTATTTTTTATTCTAACAGCCTATTCACTGAATTTTATGACAAATGCCAGCCGTTTTTTTCCTGGTCTGGCCGGCGTATGCATACAATGTTTTTTTTCTAGGGGAGAATCTACCAGGTGGAGTACGCGATGGAGGCCACGCGGCGCGGCCGCACCGTGCTCGGGGTCTGCGGGGGGGGCTGCGTGGCGCTGGTGACGAGAGACCCGTCGCCCCCGACGTCCTCGTGCCGCGCGGCGGGGCCGCAGGAAGGCGTGTGGGCGGTAGACACGCACGTCGGCATCGCTGCTTGCGGGTGAGGCTGGAAGGGGGGGGGGGGGGCGTACTCTTATGTTTTGCATGTCGTAGCGGTTAGACCATTGACCACGCGTCCTCGAGAGGACGGAGCATTGTTCCCACAGAACCGATCACCGATGGCCAATCGTTCCTTCCTGCTTTGCCAAAGGTGGCTCAAAAATGTCTTCCCTAGTCTGTCTATCCTAACGATATCCCTTCCCGCCTTTTCAAACCACTTCTTACTCCCCAGTACAGCTACCGTCCTCTCCTCTCTATTCCATGCCTCAAACATCTCCCTGTACGTCCCTTGTATTTTTCCCAGCTTTGAACTTGTCGTCTTCGTCGTCTGCCGTCCTATGTCTTCGTCGACGTTCTCGAAGGCCTATGTCCCCGGTCCTGAATTTGACCTTAAGCTTTGTCCCTGCATCCATTGGTCCATGTAGGTAATCCTTGAACCCTATTCCTTCTTTCAACATTCCGCACACTTCTAGACCCTCCTTATCCTTGGTTTCTTTCCTTAGATTCTGTTCTTCTCTCTCGGCACAAGCAACAGATATCTTCTCCTTGAACCCCTGTAGACCCTCCGTTTCCAGCGTATCATCTTCGTCGATGTCTAACCCCTTCCATCCTTCTCTACAACCTTGACCCATTCCGTGGTTGTCTACCCCTCTTTTTGTTTGCCCACTTCACCTCCCATACTATTCTCGGCAACCTCTCCTCTCCCATCCCGCACATGCGATACTGCCATGTCAGCTTCCTTGCGTCTCTTCCCGACCGTAGGGATTGGATCCCCAATTCTGCCCTTACGGCTGCATTACTTGTGCGCTTGGAGCATCCTAGGATGATTTTCGCTGCTTTCATCTGCGCCTCCTCGAGTTCTTTCACTACCTTCTTATTCCCTTCCCATACTTCTCCGAGGGGGGGGGGGCGGTGTGCTCTTGTCGTGCATGCCGTAGTCGTTAGACCATTGACCTCGCATCCCTATTGAGCCGGAACGGAGCACGCCGAGTTTTCACCGGACCTGGCTATCACATCACCAAGCGCGCGAAGCGCCGTGAGGTCTTCGGGGGGGTGGGGTACGATCATGTATACCCATGCCGCAATCGTTAGACCATAGATCCCTACAATGCCGGGACGGAGCGATGTGCCGGGTGGGAGGGGAGGGGGGGGGCGTACTAATGTTTTGTATGCCTTAGCTGTTGGACTATTGACCGCGCGGCCTCCAGAGGGCGGAGAGTTGTTCCCACAGAGACCAATGGCCACATGTTCCTTCCTGTTTTTTCAAAGGTGGCTCAACAACATTTTCCCTATCCTATCTATACAGTACTGGGACCGCTATAGTGCCGATTGAATAGTGCCGATGCCCGGTATAGTGCCGGTAAAATCTCTGGACACAGAAAGCGCCTTCAATAGTGCCGGTTCGGCACTATTGAGGGCGGCCCCTCTATAGTGCCGATTGGGCACCACGGCGCCCCGCAATAGTGCCGGTTCACACACACACACACACAAGACAGCGGACACACGCAACACAGAGGGTACACGTGCTGCTGCAGACCCGAACAGTTCTACGCAGAGGCGCACCATGCCTTGTGCGGAAGGTGAACTGTGCCTTCAACAAGACAGGACGCCGCAACCCCCTCATGGCCACCCCTGCAAGGGAGGATGTGGCGGGCGGCTCCACGGGCAGCGTGTTTGAGGAAAACGAGCAGCACCGCATCTGCAGCACGTGTGTCGCCAGGACTAGCAAGCGCAAAGCGACACCAGCTGAGGGTGCTGGGGCGGGACCATCTAAACGCCAGAAGCAGACGAGTGGGGGAAGCAAGAAGGGAACGGGTTCTCGTGCGCGGCCTGACAACAACAAGAAGCTCGAGATTCTGAAGATGCTGGATTAGAAGGTGTCTCACGCACAGATTGCAGACCGCTTAGAGTGCTCGCTTCGATTTATTGGGACCGTGAAGGCTGGCCGGCAGAAGGTGGAGACAGCAACTGCTGCAGGCTGCGGCAGCCAGAAAACTGCACGCAAAGGAGATTTTCCGGAGGTGCCCTACATGCAATGCTGTGACCTTGGGTTGCTTCCCCCGCCATTTTGTTTTGCCGGCCTTTTTTTTTTCGAGCCTGGTTCGTTCGCTGCTGGATGTCCAAAATTTTTTCGTTTTTTTTCGTCTTTCTTTCTCCTTTTTGTTGTCTTTTTTCGGGTTTTTTCTTTCCTTTTTTTTGTCTCTCATTTTTCTTCTTTCATCTCCGCTTTCATTGTTCATTCGTTCCTTGTGCTCTCGCACACACCCGCTTTTCAATTTTAAACCAGTAAATTACTACAACACGGCAGCGCTTCTTGTTTGTACCTGCCGCATTTTTGTCCAAGTGTTCGTCACACTAGTGCACAATTGGGAACAATACTCGAACGTGTGAGCTTAGTGTTGCAGGGTACGCGTCGTCCGCCTGCCCGCGCCGCGCAGTGTAGATTAGCATGCTTGCGTTCGAAACTAACCGTTCGATCTTTTGCACTCTCTGCGTTGTTTACTGGTTTTTTGGCGGCAGGTCGATGAGATAGCTCTTGATCTACTCGACAAAGCCCGGAAGGCCAAGATGCCCGTCACACGCGATATCCTTCGAAGCTTCGGCCGTTCTGCGAGGGCCACCCTGCTGGCTGACACCGCAACTTCTGCAGCAGTGAGGGAGAGGGTGGAGGACTTCAAGGCTGGCGAGAGGTGGGCGGAGAACTTCGTGAAGCGCAACAAGATCCAGAGCGTGAGACTTCATGGCGAGGCTGGTAGCGTCGACAAGGAGGCCATCAAGGAGGGCATGGAGGAAATCAGGGCCCTTTGCGAGAACGCCGAGGAGGACGAACAGGACCAGGGCGGCGGCGGTGAGAACACGGGGCGCGAGCGCCGTGCCCCACGTTCGCCACCGGGTTATGAAGAACTGTCGTCTCACTTCGGCGCCCTGGAAGCGGCGGCAGAGGACAGTGGCAACGGAGACGCGGCGTTCTACCTAACGAAAGCGAAGATGTCGATGATCGCAGCGCATTCCGCTAGGCGGGTGCGCCAGGCAGACATGAGAGAATTTGTCGTGACGTAGAGTTCATGGTTGTTTCTTTTTCTTGCGGTTCGCTTCCTGTCGTATACTTGTAGTTTTTTTTTTTTTTTCTTGCAACATCGAAGCGGGTACGCCAGGCAGACACTCCAGTGTCGCGACGTAGTGAGGGGGGGGAGATACAACTGTAGTGCAGTAGTATTGATTGTTTGTTTTCTTGCAGTGCGCTTCCTGTCGTGTTTCTTGTTCTGTTTTGTCTTTTGTATCTTGCAACATCGAAGGAGGGGCTGTAGGGCTGAGATGTAGCTTCGTCCACTCTGTACGAACGGGAGCTTTACAAGCATCTTGCCGTCAACAGCAGTTTCGACAGTTCAGGGTGTGCAGTACAGTTCATGTGCTGAGGCAGGCAGAAAATAACGGTGCAACATGCAAGTAATATTTTTTTACAACTCGCCCTCTGTGTGTGCGACAGGGGGGAACCATACTTGTCGCGAGAAAGGATGCCTACGCCCACGATACAAGTAGACCTTCACCAAGTTTGATCCATTTCGTACTCTGCTAGCGCCGCAACGCATGAGCGCCACAGCATGAAATCAAACATCTCCTCAATAGTGCCGGACCGGCACTATTGAGGGATATTCGAAACCTCAATAGTGCGAATCGGCACTATTGAGGCACTATTCTGATTAGTGCCGGTGCCCTCAATAGTGCCGATATTATCTCTGGGCACATACCGGCACGATAGCGGGCCCAGTACTGTATATCACTTCCCGATTTTGCAGCCCACCTCTTTACCCCAGAATAGCTTCCGTCTTCTCCCGGCTACTCCATGCCTCAAAGTCCTCTCTGTGACTTCCTTCTACTTTCCCGAGCTCAGTACCTTTCGTAAAGCGGACATTCTGCAACCACATGAAACCGGTCTTCGAACTCGAAACCGCATCACAATGACCTTGTCGTCGTCATTCGGGCGGGTGGTGTGAAGGGATACTTGATCCCAGAAAAGCGATGCACGCGGAGACTCAAGTACATGGGTGAACCCCCGACCTCCGTTGAGTCGATCGTTCGCTCTCCCTCAGTAACGATTTTGACCATGCGTTTCCCTTTTCCTTCTATTGTCGGTGTGTGTGTGTGCTGGTCGCTCTGCCCCCCAGGCTACGCAGCGACATCCAATACGTCGTGGACTGCGCTCGAACGTGGTGCTCGGAGCACCGCTTCGTTTACGGGGGGCCGATGCCCTGCCCGATGCTGAGCAGGTGAAAATGGAATAACACACAGCAGGAGCGCGCGGTTGTGTGGAACTTTGGTCGGTTGATTTGGGAGGAGGAAGGTTGGGGTGGGCATGGCGAGTGGGCGGGGGGGGAGAGAGGAAGGGCGCCGACCGCTCTTGTGTGTGTTGGTGTCCCCGGGCCCAGGCTGCGGGGAATGAGGCCGAAAGCCTTCCATGATGTAGATGGGATGATACTTCCTTCGTGGCACAAACGAGTTCCAAGATCTTGAACCCTCCTCTTCGCTTCCCCGTCCCCAGGCGACTCGCCGACCTCATCCATTCCTGCACTACGCGCGGAGGCAAGCGGCCTCTTGCTGTCGACATCCTAGTTGGAGGTGAGGGTAACGACGAGAACGACTACCGTAGGTTGCATGACGTTAGGTACCACACCCCCTGGACGGATTTGAAAATCTCGATTGCTCCACGACAAAGACGATGACAAAACCACATGGTATGTTTTCGGGAAGATGTCGTCGTTGGGACGGAGTCAAACGAAACATTTTTTCGGCACCGCCGCCGGATTCGCTGCAGAGCAATCGCCCCGGTGGTCTAGTTGGTATCCTCGAAACCTTCTAGAGGTCAGGTCAGGGGTTCGAATCCCTGCGCAACGAGCTTTTCTTGCGAAGTGAGTTTTTCTCTCGCTTCCGCTCCTGGCCTAGTGGATAGCGCTGGTGTGTGTGTGCACAGAGGGAAGAGAGTGCTGAATGAACTCTTCTCGCATTAAAAATCGAAGGCAAAGTACCGCAGGATGGGAGGGTAGAGAGGGGCTCTTCTGTGTGACGGCGGGTTGGAGTAAACGGCACTAGTGCTGTGAGCGCTGGTTTGAAATAAAGACAAAAAAAAAAAAAAACGAGCGTTGAAAAACGGTCCAGGTATCTCTCGCGACCTACAGTACACGGGGGTGCGTAGACGGCCCGGAAGGCGGTTCTTTTGTGCGTCTCGTGGTTCCGATTGAGACTGTTAACGTTGCGTTGTAGAAAGGTTTCCCGGCAACTCTCCTCCTGCCGCTCTCTACCGCCCGCCCCTTTCGCGCCTCAAGGGGTTGATGACCACGCGGGCGCCAGCCTCCATCGAGTGCAGGCAACAGGGGCGTTCCAGCGGTACCAGGCGTTCGCCGCGGGCGGCGGCGGCGCTGCTGCCACCGCCCGCCTTGCAGCTGCGGCGGAAGAAGCGGCGGAAGTAAGAGAAGAGAAAGACGACGACGACGATGGGATGCGACAGGCATCAGACGACGCGGTGCCGGGCTATACGCCCGGGGAAGCACGGCAAGGCGTCCCCGTTGATGCCACCACCACCTCCGCTGACGGAAGAAGGGGCGATGCCGAGGATAGCGCAACCGTAGCAGCAGCAGCAGCAGCAGCAGCAGGAGTAGACGCCGCAACAACGAAAGAGGGGGGTCGGGCGGGGGGACGGGAAAGGCACGGGCGCGGTACTCTCGCGCCCGAGCACCGCGCAGCCCTGAAGCGCGCGGTCGCAGCGCTGTGGGAGCCCGCGGGTGGCCGCGGCGGCGGCGGCGGCGGCAGCGACGGCGACGGCGCCGGTGGTTCACCCGGGGGGGAGGAAAGTCACGGAGGGGAAGCCGTGACCCGCGGTGGCTTGAGGGCCGCCGAGCTGTCAGCTGCGGTTTACGGGATCCAGCGGCAAGCATCGGTGGGGTCGCCGAAGGAAGAGGACGGCGGCGGCGAGAGCCTTGGAGACCCTGTGGGCGATGCTGGTTTTGGGGGCGGGGAGGGGGAGGGGGCATGGGAGCAAGGAGTCGGGTGCTCCCGAGAGGAGTTGGAGAGCATCTTGCTCGAGCTAGAGGCAGAAGACGAAACGACCTCAACAGGAAACAGGCGATAGGAGACTAGTGAGTGGCTGCTGAAAACAACGTGGGTTTCGAAGGTTCCGATAGACGCGTGTGTGTATTGACGACCATGGCGACGATCCTTCGTTCATGGTCCTCTATCGCACTACTTTATGGGCGTGGCAGTGTACGTGAAAGTCCTGTGGTATCTACCATGTGCGACTACAGGTAGTAGTTGTTTTTGCCTAGAAAATCTGTGTGAGCGATTCTATTGGGCGTGTACGGCCCTGTTCATCGAGAGGCGGCCGCACGTGACATGCCCCAGAGGGGGTAGGAGGTGACAACCTTGGGGCGGTACCCAGCAGCAGTAGTAGGATTTAACGGCAGCGAGGCCTAGATCCCACGCTCGGTTTTGTGAGGTACAACTCGCTGACCTTCAGATCTCGAGTTCAAGCGTGGGAGAGATGGAGAGAGGGAGAGACCCGCGGTGGACGTAAGCACCCTACCTATTCAAAGAGATAGTCAGTCCTTTCTTTGGCATATGCATACCACAAAGGAGGTACTACAACAAGCGAGTGAATTGACCCTTCGGATGAAGCGATGTGTTTGGCAAGATGGTTGGGCCCTGGCAAATTGCCGTGGTAGAAGGAGCGGAGATGTGGAAGACCCTTGTTCCTGTCGTTATTCATTGTTGTTGTTGTCTTTACTATAAAAACCGTTCCGATCTCCGCTCAGTAATAATATCCGAACTGGTAAATATTAAATATTCAACCAACCAGGTCATTTCCCCGAAACGAAAAATACTAGAAATAGAATTACCATAGTCAACTGGCGGACCTAATCCGTAGTGCCTACGTACCGCCGCCCCATCAGACTGGGTACAGAAGTTGCACACTCTACTGATAGCGCCCACACCTTTAGACTTTCGCAGTTGAGAACTACATGCGTTCACGTTGCATCCAACCGTTGGTGAGCCCGGGATATGAACACCACACTAAAACGTACTAGTAGGTAATTACAGCGGCGACTTTATTTAGCCCACTAACCAAGCGCCCCAGCGACCTCGGCAAAAACTTGACAAGTTCGGGCGCTATGTACAGCAAGTAGTGGGCGCCCGCGACTAAAAACGGAAACTGAGACCAAGATTGTCGCGAAAATTCTGTGCAGAAAAGAAGGGCTGGCCACAAGGCAAACACACAGCTCAGCCGTTATGGAAGCATACCCTACCTACTCGATGCATCGATGGCGACGAAATGAAAATTTTACCGTTATACCCTCGACGCGAACTGACGAACTGACGGTTTCCTGGTGTCTCCGGGCGGCGCCAGCGCCACCTACAAGTGCTATCAGCACTGCAGACCGGTGGAGGGCGGACCGGCTTGCGCGCATTCTCACATTCTCATGTCTATTGCACATGCATAGAAAATATGGTTATGTAATCTAGTAAGCCAGAATCGGAAATAAAGACCAGAGACACCACCTCAGGGCCAGAGGACCTTCAACAACCCAAAAGAATCCAATATGATGTTTTGACTGCATGCATCGACAAGGCATCGACTGTAGACTACATCCCGTAGACTTCAACACGCACTCTGCTTGAGGTTGTACCCGCGTAACTACTCTGTGTTGAATCCCTCAGCTTGGGTGCTACGCATTGCGTTGCGCGTAGTTTCGCCAGACGCGACGCAAGAAACATCTCTACTTCTTGTATCTTCCCTGTGGGACACGAGGATCGCGGTCCCCTAGATAAGCCAGCCAGGCCAGTCAACACCTTCGAAGTTTGTTTACTACTGTAAAAAAAAGGTATGCATATATATGCATGCGCAACATCTCCATATCTGTACCTTCCTAAGTGCGGAGACGAAGCTCGGGCCAAGCGCACTTTTACTCACGCGTCCACCGGCTTTCGCTTTAAAATATTCGAAGGATCGTACTGTAACCGACTGGCGCTTTTTAGGATGGGAGTAGTGTAGAGGATCGGAAAGATTGCCGACAGCTGGGTCGAGGGAAACTTCTGAGAAATTTGCCCTGCCATATGCCGAAAAAACGCCTCTTTATCTATTTTCTGGCTACGTGCAACACACAACGCCCGCTCTCTCTAAATAAAAAAAAATCTCTCGTCTCTGCTCCCACACGCTCGCTAACTCTCTCTTCTCTGCCCAGGGAGACGGGGGGATGGCCCGAGCTCCCTATTAGACAGATCCAAGGGGAGTCGAGTTCCTCTTTGCACGCTGCAAACAGAGAGGGAGGCAACGTGAGCACCCGCGACTCCCTTTCAGCAAATAATCAATCGGTTTTTGAAGAGGACGCAGCAGCAGCAGCAGCAGCAGCAGCAGCGGCGCAGAGCACACAGCAGGCACGATGGAGCGCCGGAAGCAGCTGGCACAGCAACGATCAGGGGCGCCGAGCGATGTCGTCCAAGCGTGTAAAGTTTACTCCCAGCGCCTCATGGTGAGAGAGAGATGGAGAAGGCAAAGAGGGAGAGAGGTGTGGGAAGTTTGCAAGCCTTTTTTTCCCGCAGCAAGCTGATGTGGAGGAAGGCGGTGGGTGAATCATAGTTTCGTACTTTTTGTTTTGTGGCACTGTTAACGAATAGAGCCCCGTCCCCCCTCTGGTCTTTTTCTCTCACCCTGTAGCGCCTCTCGCGTCAGGTCGGACACCATGACCGGGTGAATGCTTTGTTTCCTTGCCACCGGTGCTGCTGCCTTGGGCCTGTAGTCGGCGTTAGCATGAAGAATCGGACTGTACACACACAAACAGAGACAGGTAGAGCCTTTGATCCGCCATTGGAACAAACAAGTCTCACTTAATAGTACGCTATTTGACATCACGCACCACCTCTACTACTGGGGTATGTACGTACGATGAGCGCATGTTCGCTAACCTTACGCCGTGCCTGCGGCGGATCGGATCGAGAACCAGTTCAGGGGTAGCGCCCGGGGGGATTGGCCCCTAACCCGCTGGAAATGCCCGCTGCTGCTACAGCAGTAGAGTATCGTCCCGGTGTGCTGGTGGGTAGCGCACGAACCTGTGTGTCTCAAGCAACCACCTCTACAGTAGCACATCAGACCCAGTTTGAGCATAGACGTATGCATTTTACATGTAGACTGCTGGATGCCGCCTTTTTTGAAGCCCAACTAAATCAGTAACTCTCTCCCTCGCCCACAGCGGTCTCTCTCCTCTCTCTCTCTCTCTCTCTCTCTCTCTCTCTCTCCTGACAAAATATAAATGTACGAGAAAATACACAAAAAGTGAAAATGTACCCATTTGTGTACCGATACAGTAGTCTACATGAGTAATCTACGTCCATGATGAAGAGACGCCCTTTCGTTCGGGTGAAATTATCTCGTCCTCGAGACCACAAACACAAACGTTGTCGTGTTGTTATTTTCCCGCTGCCCTTGCTTGCTGCCATTGGTCAAACCGCACAGCAGCAGTAAGTGGGCTGCCTCCGTCAAGACACTCCGCTGTTGTATGCATACGGTATGTACATACCGTATATGACACAAGATAACACACCCCCTTGGCCGATTTTCAAAGCTCGATTTCTCAACAGCAGGAAGAGTCACAGCGCCGAAAACGGCGGCGTTGGAACCGTCTCGTCGAGAGCTGTTCGAAAACGTATTGTTTCATTTATGCATCCTCTTCGTCGTGGAGTAATCGAGCTTTGAAAATCGGTCCAGGGGGTGTGTTATCTTGTGTCATATACGGTAGGTCCGCCAGCGGCAGAGCCGTCTATTTCTGTTCATGTACGTGAGTCCACCAGCGGCAGAGCCGTCTAATTCTGTTCTGCCGGTAGTACATATGGTAACGGGGCAAAGCGGCAATTTCGTTTCGCGTACATTTCGTTTCGTGTGCACGAAAAAAATTCGGAGTTTTCACCGTCGACGAGGGAGGGGGACGGCTGAATCCTTCTCGCGGTACTAAAGGTATACATACTATACTATATTTTATTGCAGCCATCACCAGGAAAAAGCGCCCACAAAAGGGGGGCGGAGAAAAAGCTCCCGTGCCGCCATCCTGCTCCTGGGTGACCCCTGCTGGTACATGAAAAAATTGTACTTCTTAAAGGTGATATAAAGGCGTACTGCTGCTGTATCATACAAATGAACAAACACACATTTATTTAACGGAACTGACAACCAAAACACGACCATTTTTTCATCTCACGGCAAAACCTCGTCGAGATCGCTTGCTTGTTGTGGGCTGTGTGCCCCTGCTGGTGCGGCTACGGCAAACATTATGTGCCCTAAACATTTTTTCGCATACGCAGCAGCATCATCAACAACATCAACATCAACAACAACAACAACAACAGCAACGTAACAAGTCAGTCCGTGGTTGCCAAGCAATTTCCCCGACGGCTGTGCCGCCTCTATATTCGACCGGCGTCAACGGGCCCCCACGCCCCCGCCCGCTGAGGCCTGCCGAATGTCAACTGTTTGGTTGGCCGGGACATGCCCAATCAAATCAACCCATGGCGTAACTGGGTTTTCTCACGACAAACGCAAGGATACTGGCCAGCTTCTGGGTCATCCTTGTCAAACGTATTTGTAGCCTGGGCCGGCGAAAACCCGACGCATCGCTCCTCCGTCCCGGCATGCGAGGCCAACGGTCCAACGAGTACGGCATGCGTTTACATGACGAGTATACCCCCCACTACACGCGCCTACAGCAGTATTGTTGTACTATAAAATGCTGCAATTATTCATGTTGGCCTCTGGTCAGGACGAGCCGCGTCGCTCTTCGCGTGTGACTCGTACGAGAGATGAGCGGCAAGAGAGGTGAGGTCGACGTAGTATTCATAACCTCACAGAAATACGAAATACCCGTTCGAGATGTAGGTAAAACTACAGTCTTGTTGGTGGTCAATAAATAGAAGTAGGCTTTCTTCGCAAGATACCACGTCACGCGTTGTCACGTTCTTACAGCAGGTGCCGCATTTGGTGCGACGTACATACTCATTTGGTGTGTTTGCATGTCTTCGTGTTAAACAACCTGTCTCATTTTTTGTCTTCTTTTTGAGCACATTGAATCCATCTCTACATCCATAGACAACGAGTCCAGGACAAATAAGCAATGAGCCCACGGCGGAGATGTCTCCATAACACTAAATAAATAGTACCTGTGTTTCTACGATCCCCCAAGCGGCGACCCGGCTCTTTTTCTCTCTCTTAGTATGTTTTTTGTTTTTTTACCACAACGAAGTAATCTTCATCCATGGATAAGGGATACATCAGCAGTGACCCATGGCACCAGGGGAGCCACTGCCTGTGCTTTTTGCCACATCTAGCTTGTTGGAATCCGCTCTTGTTTCGGGCCACTAAGCTTCTATTTTTTTGTGGTTGGTGGGTACCCTCGGGCCGTCCCAGTAGACTGCGCAGGTTTTTTCAAGTAAGCAAAACATACTTGGATAAAGTATAGAATCGACTTAGTCGGGGTTAGGGTTAAGTTAGGGTTCGCGTGCCCCCTCCCCGGTCTTCGTTTCGCAATAGCATTGCGTCGGGCTAGCGGTTTCCCCGCCCCGGACCTGCCAGACCCCAGAGAGGACTAGAAGCCCGTCTGGTGTTCTGGGAAGGCTCAAGGCTAGGGTTGACTTGACCGTTCGAAAGAGGGGGGGGGGCTGTTTTTCAGTGACGCAGGCTGCTGGAAAATATCAACGAGTTACTTTGCCACCACCAAGTTGGTACCTGGGTGTAGAATTTTATACTATAATTTTTCTGTGTAAGGCTGACTCTGCTACATACGGCAACGCAGGAGTTTTCCCGCAAGACTGCGGCTGTCAAGTTCTGCTGCTGTGCTGCTCGTTCTGATGAGAATCCAGTCTTCTCTCTCTCTCTCTCTCTCTCTCTCTCTCTCGGTCCTGTCTATCTCACTCCGTCTCTCTCCTGTCCATCTCCCTCTGTCTCTCTCTGGCACGGACAGCATGCAGTCCCGGTGTCGGCTGCCGATGCGCCTTGCCCAACAAAACGAAAAAACACTGTTGTCAACAAACACGACACCCCTTTCCAGTCGTTCTTCAGCTCTTGCAATCTTGTGTCCTCCTGCCCAACAAAGGGAATTGACAGAAGTGGGAAAGGTAATACCCACCCCGTCTCTCGGTCCGTCGTGGGTGATTGAAGTAAGTAGTGTCGGGGACAAAATATGGCAACCTCCGTTGAGGCCTTGTGCGACGCGGTAAAGGTTGGGCTGAAGACGAGCCCGAAAGCTTGTTGTGAAGGAGCTGATGATCCATGCTGCGCATCAGCCTTGGCTGCGTTTCCGAGACGTCCGTCCGGATGAGAGGTTGAGTGGTTGGGCCATCTCGCGAGCGGTCTCCGCGAAGCGAAATATTTGTGGAGTTTGTGCCCACTTTTGTCCGACAAGGAGGGTGGAAATACACATGCCCACTTTTATGTATTGCCCATGAATAGTTGAACGAAAAACACACATGGTATGCTGGCCCGGAAAAATGGTCATGATTCGATACATTCGATAAATTTGCCCTCGGTTCGTCGGGGCAATAGTTGGCATCTAAACAGAACAGGCGTGCGTCAGGTAGCAAAACACACACACGAACACGTAAGCAGGGCGGCGGCAGCACAACAGCAGTCCGTATTTTGTTGTTTCTGCTGCTTATGCTGTTGCTGTTCTCGAGGCGCTTCTGACACGAGTTGACGTTTCCGCCTCGCGTTCGTTGACATACATTTCTTGACTCAAGCCACTTACCTTTTGACAGTTTTTGTCGGAGAGGGTGTTGATGGATACTCTTATGATCGTTTCGTCGAAATTGAATTTTCTTTCATTTTAGTATGAAAGAAAAGATAATTGTCGTCGAATTTTCTTTCTTTTATAATATGAATAAAAGAACAGCAAAATTGCGGGGTTGCCCGAAGACGTGTAGACCGTCGCTTCAAAACCCAATCTCTCTTCTCAAGACAAGACCTCTCTCTATCGCACAAGGTGCTACGATGGTGGTGCTACCCTCACCGGTTTTGTCTTCGAAGGATGTTTCCAACCTCAACCTCTCTGGATTTTTTAACACCACTTCGATCTCGAACTTCCATCCAACACGCACCAGTTATTTCTCTGGACTGCCCACGCAAAGAAAGCAAGTTTATCGCCAAAAAGGCCAGGGAGGGGACACGCAGACCGTAACCCTAACCTCAACTCAGCCGGTTCTATGCTTTGTCCAGTATGTTTGCTTACTTCGGAAAACCTGCGTCGACTAGTGATTTTTCGTTCTGTCGTCCCTGTGGTTGGCACCCTCGTCGGACTCAGCCTTGAAACAACCCTGCCAGTTGCTTTCGCGTTGGCGATGATTGCGTGGAAAAATTCGTACTGCTGTAAGTCGGTCGCCCTCGCTTTCTCTGCACCCCGCCCTTCCTCCGCTTCGTGTCCCTGGTTCAGGACAAGCCCGTCAGGGTGAAGCTCCACGTGAGCTCGGGAAAAGTGGCGGACGGCAACATCGGTCTGGAGAAGCTTCCGGGAGGGGATATGCAGATCGTTGTGCAGGCTCATGGGTGAGGAGGAACACACGGATCCCCCCCTCCCCCCCCCCTTTGTCTTTCGTTTCCTTTTGTTGTTTCCACAGAGAGAGAACGAAATTGAGACCAACTCTCACCTGTGCGCGTGGTGGTTTTCGTTTTCGTTTGTTGGTTAGAAACGTCTGATTTTGGGGACCGAGGCTACTCGTTTCTCATTTCCTCTGTCTGTGGGTTAGGTTACCCCGAACAGCGACTACATACATAGGTCTTATTTATGTAGTTTAGGATAATTCTCTGAGCACGTGTTCGTATGGCCAGGCTTTTCAACTGTCGTTGTGTTTTCGCCCCGAGGTTTTTTCTCATCCCAGGTTCGCGACTGATGACGCGGTCTGTATTTTTTTGTTAATTGTTTTGCATTTGTTCCCGCGTTCGCACCCGACCCCGCCGCCTCTTTGCTTCTTCTCGTCGTCGTCCTCTTCCACCATCTGGTTTCTTTGCGTCAAACACACACGCGCGAACTTGTTTTGGGCTCACTCGCTCGCTCGCTCGCTCGGCGTTCTTCGCCTTTTAGTTCGAACCTGTTCGGGCTCGTGAAGCGGGAGTTTCGGCACGTGTTTAAGGTGGGAGAGCTCGAGCGCTCCAGCTCCACCCACACGTCCTTCCTGCTGCGCTCTGTGAAGCACCTTTCCAAGGGTGAGTCTGTCCGTTGATTGCTTGTTTTGCCACCTTCTTTTGTTGCAGTTTGCTTGCATGTTGCCTCTGTTGATTTCGTGTTGCTGCTTGTTCTTGTTGCTACTGCTGCTTAAAGTATATTTGGTAGTACACGTATAGTACGAGTATTACCAGTTTTTGGTAACGGCCTGCCACGCCTTGGCTCTATGCACCACGCCTTACTTCTGTGCTGCTCAATCCTAAAAGCTTTTCGGGAACGGCACGCCACGCCTTGGTTGTTCGCTGCACTCAGCCTTCAAGCTTTGCGGTAACGGCATGCCCCGCGCTTGGTTCTACGCTGCTTACTGAAACAAACCTTGGGTGTGCGTGCATACAGGCAACGAGAAGATGAAAAAGGAAATCCTCGAGCGGAGTCTCAGCCTTGTGCACAAGAACGAGGCCGTCGACATGACGTTCGCCAGCAAGGCCGAGTGCGACCAGCTGGGGGAGTGGATCGCTGCGAAGTGGTCTGTCGCCATGTGAGAGTCGATTTTGTTGGTCGTGCGGACGTAAGCAGCAGTCAGGCTGGCGGGTTTTGGTGGTGCGCCGTGCGTTCGTTGCTTGTGTCCTTTTTTGTGTTTCAGGGTCTGCGCCAGCCCGTTGGTTCACCGGCATATATCTATGTTTGTCTTTCTCTGTCTGCCTCTCTCCCCCCCCCCCCCAACAAAACACACA
>FN649743.1:530703-543429 GCA_000310025.1 Ectocarpus siliculosus | reverse complement strand
TTTTTTTTTTTTCAAAAAAAAACAAAAAAAATCAACCCCCCCCCAAAAATTTTGGGGGGGCCATTTTTTTCCTCTTTTTCCCCCCCCAAAAAAATTTTTCCTTACCGGCCCCCCCCCCCCCCCCCCCCCCCCCCCCCCCGCGGGACCATAACTAACAGGCTCCAGAAGTCGTTTAAGGGAAACCCGAGAATAGCCATGGCCCTTCAAGGGCGAAACATCTCCATGGCCCGTGAAGGTGCGTACGACGCTCCCAAGAAAACCGGGCGGCGAGGTCGGGGGCGCGGCGGTAGTGGCGGCGGGGAGGACGAGGTGGACGGGGCTGGGTTCGGCCGCTTGCCGAAGCTCGACGCCAAGACGAAGGCCAAGCTCGAGGAAGACCTGCTGGGCGGCGTGCACGTCACCTACCACGACTTGTGTGAGTTGGTTGGTGTTCTGTTGTGGCGGGTGCCTTGCTAGGTGATGATTGTTGGTTTGTTTGCGACGGCAGCGGCAAATGTTTGTTTGTTATTTTGCCGGGCACTCTTTTGAATTTTTGCGCTGCAACAGCTATTTTAGTGGCGATTGGAGTTGTTTTTGTTGTTGTTTTTGTTAGTCGTCGGCGGTGGTGGCAGTGCGAGTGCTTCTTCTCTCGTTGTATCTACGCGCGAGATCTCGATGACGCGCTTTTCGCCATTCGGCACCCTACCCTTCCTCGTCGCCGACGCCCCGACACTCGCAGCCCCGTTCTTTGCGCGCATGTACTTCGCTGAAGCTTCTGAAAGCATTGTGACCAAAACGAGCGGGGATTGTGCTTTAATTGTGGTGTACCTCAGAGCGGGGAGCGGTCTGTATGTTTTGTGGCGCTCTTCAAACGGGGGATATGGTGCGCTTGAAGCGGAGAGTGTCCTTATGTCGGGAGTGTCCTATAAGCGGGGGGCATCCTTAGGTTTGGCGCCCGTAAAGCGGGGGTTATCGTAATTGTGGTGTCCTTACAACGGAGACGACTGTCGCAGTTCGGTTAGGAGCAACAAGAGTCCTCGGTGGGGATGCATCCTTGATCGTGCTGTTGTTCAGAGGCGTGAGTGTCCTTTATTATGGTGTCCTTTGAGCGGGAACCACTGCCGCAGTTCGGTTAGGAGCAACAGGAGTCCTCGGTGGGGAGGTATCCTTGATTGCGGCGTTCTTAAAAGCCGTGAGTTTTCTGGATTCTGGTCTTTGACCGGGGACCACTGCCGTAGACCGAATATCTTACCTGTCATGCCAACCCCCACCCATCCACGACGTTGCCCTTCACCCACAGCGTTGAGGGGTTACATCAGCACGAGCACCCCTCGAAGGCTCCGGTACGACTGCCAGTCAAAGGCGGGCCTCGTGTATTTGGAGGCGTCTTTTGAAGGGGACGGAGATGACATCGTCGAGCCCTTGTCGAGCCTAGTGCAGGTACGTCATTGTGTTTGTTTGGGGATGGGATCAGTCCTCTCTTGTTTGGAGGGGTTTGCTGTACATGAATGAAGGAAGGCGTTTCGCAGGCTCGTTTTTTGGAAGAAGATACAGACCCAAGGGAAATTTCCTCGCCCCCACCCGCCGCCCCCGCGGCGATTGGTCCTGTGGTAACAACGCTCCGTCCTCTCGAGGATGCGTGGTCAATGGTCTAACCGCTAGAAGGCATTCACAACATGAGCACGCCCCCATCCACCCGTTTTCAAGCCAAGAGGTACAGAGATACAGAGAGAGAGAGATACAGAGAGAGAGGGAGAGAGGGAGGGAGACAGCCAGACGTGGCCCTTGCCGTTGCGGCTGTGCTTAGCTTCAGTGTTGTCCCAGTTGGCGCGCGGTCAAACTTTGGACACCTGGGTGCTGTCCTGTCCGGTAATTCGACACAAGACAACACCCCCGCTCAGACCATACCTACAGCAAACCTCGCCGATGTGTTCGTTACTACTGTGTGGAGTGTGTAGGGTATCATGTGTCGTCGCCCTGTTGCTTGATCTGAGAATAGGATTTGTGTTTTGGGCCCCATTTTGGCGTGTACGGATTTTGCCGCCGGGCGTGGTCTTGTGCTTTATGTGGGGAGTTAATCGTTTGCGGAAGGTTGGGTTATTTTGTGTCACACTACAGCAGGCATAAATGCGGTGAGCGCTGATTTGTAAGTGATGGGAACAACAAAAATGGCGCTTTCTCACCCGTCGGTTGGCCGCCGCGCGCGTGTTTCGTCGTTTCTTTTATTCTTGTGAGAACAGGTTGGAGGGGGGCTTTCAGCGCACGGACCGACCTCATCGCTTCTCAGGGCCACGGCGGTAAGGCGCAACCGTAGGGGGTTCCCCAGCTGCAGATATTGGGGGGGGGAGGGGGGGGGTACTCATAGTCGTGCATTGCCGTAGTCGTTAGACCATTGACCTCGCATCCCTACAGACCGGGACGGAGCACGCCGGGTTCGGTGGTGGTGGTGTCGTTGCACGCCTGACGTCTCTCGAGGAATACCGTCGAGAGACGGTGCACGCGAGCGAAGGAAGAACAAAGATTAAGATTACCCTCGTGGGGTGGGTGGGTAATATCGTTCCGTTGTTTGTTTTTTGCTCAAAAGTGTCGTTTGCTGTGGGGGGTTTAGCTCACAGAGAAAAAAGGCGGCCCCTTGGCCGTCATATCAGCCTCGTTCAGCAAACCCGGGAGTTCGAGGCCTCTCGTCAGTAGAGAGCCTCTGCTCCATGTGGTATACGGATGGGAGTCGGGACATAGCAACCCTGCCTGCCCATTAAATGAGAGGGAATGCCGTTCCCGCTGCGAGATACCTAAGCTTAGGGCTCGAGAAGAAGCAGTTTTTCTCTTCCGCTGCCGCTCAAACGGCTTTGGAAAGTTCGAGGGAACCGTCTTTCGAACCGGGCGTTGGGTACGTCGCCGAAGAATGCTTCCCATGTTTTTCTTTGGTATACCTGGATGGAAATGTTTGTGGAATCGCTACGGTACATTCCTGGTACTGTACATTTGATTCTTTTGTCTTTACGTGTCCCGTCCTATGTTTTTCACCCTCGACTGATAATATTCGGTTGGCTTGCTACCACCACCCTTTTTTTGCCTATTGCGTGTTGGTTCGACCACCGACGATACCCAGGGCGACAACAAAGAGCAAAGAGCGGCGGCGGTAAGCCTCGTCTTCTCGGCGAGGTCAATGGACATCACCTGCGGTTGCTTGAAGGTGAGACTGATCTAATTGGTGTGTGGTATAACGGGGTGTGTAGTACATGTACATACTCATAGCCGTGCATGCCGTAGTCGTTAGACCGTTGACCTCGCATCCGTACGAAGCGCGCGACGCGCCCTGCAAGGCTCCCTCCCTCCCCTTCATTCTCACACACAACGGACAACATGTTAATCAGGGAGTTTTGTTGATCATGCCCCCCCCCCCATTATCCCTCACGGGCCCCCTTTTCTCAGGACGCTCACGAGCTGGTCCTGTACTTTTCGGAGCTGAAGGGCTTCACCCGCGCGAAGCCTCCGGACCGTTCCATGCTGGGGTACGCGCCCGATGACGCTGGGCGGCAAACGGCGAGAGAGTCCTGCACCGGCGTGAGGGGGGGGGGCACCGGGGGGCACCGGGGGGTGTCGCCGCGGCAGCAGGACGACGTGCACGCCGCCGGGGCCGCGATGCTGAACATGTCAGAGACCGATGGTGGGCCCCCCGGGACGGGGATCGACGTGGAGGACGCCACCGGGCAGAGCGCACCCTCCTACGGGGCCCGGAAGATGTCGCCAGCGGAGACCCTGGGGAGCAGCGTGCCGTCCTTCTCGACCCGTTTCCGCAGCGGCTACGGGGGCGACGACCGCGGCGACGGCGGGGAAGGCTCGCCGGGGCTGCTGAGGCAGAGCTCCGCGGCGAGCGGGTTCAACACGACCGCCTCGCTGCGGGGCCTGCCTTCGGAAGGCGAGGCCGCGCTGCACCGGGTGTGGAAGGCCGGAGGGGGGGCGAAGGGATCGGAGCCTCCCCGTTCACCGGGATCGCTGGGGGCGGGGGCCCCGCAGTTTCACTCGACCCCGACGACCGGCAGGCGGGCGACCATAGCCGTGGTGTCCCCTACCCCCGAGGCCCGTGCCGAGGGTGGTGGGAGGAAGGGTCGGCGGGGGGAGCACCCGCACGCGCTTCAACAGCAGGGGCGAAATCGGGGCCGCCAGCAGCAGGGAGACTCAAGGACAGCAGAGACGCCTGGCTCCCCCGCTGGTCGAGCGGCGGCGGCAACTGCGAGAGCGGCGCCTCCCCCTACATACGAGGCCCTCGTGAACAGCGGTGGCAGCGGCGGGAACGTCGCCGCCGCCGCCGCCGCCTCCGCTGGATTCACGCCGTCCCACGACGAGGGCTCGTCGTCGCAGCACCAGCACCAGCAGCCGCGACCGGGCCGCACGGTGGGGACCCTCGCCCGGCGGAACGCGTCGAGAACGCCTCCGAGAAGAGGGGGCGAGGGGCAGCAGCACCAGCAGCAGCAGGCTGATCCGACTGCTGCGCGCCGTGAAGAACGCTCGCCGACGCCGACGTCGAGAGGCAGGGGGCGTAGAGACACCCTCGGTGTCGCCCCCGGCGGCGGCGACGGCGGCAGCGGCGGCGGCGGCGGGGCCCGGTCGCCGGCACGAGGTGGTACTGCGCGTCCGCTGCCACCGACCCCCGATGACATCGCCTGGGGTGCGGGTGCGGGCGCGGCCGACGCTGCTGACCACCGCGTGCGCCACCGAGCGAACCTCCAAGCGCAGTTCCCGGGCTCCGGTGGTGGTGGCGGCGGCGGCGGCGCTAGGGGTAGTGGTTCCGGCCGTTCTCCTCCCCCTCCTCCTCCTCGTCCAGGTACCGCTGGTGCTGCAGCGCGGCCGTTTACGAACCCGGCGGACGTCGCCGCCTCCGTACGCGAAGCCGAACACAACGCGGACGTGATCAAGACGATGGCCGGCGGCCTCGGCGCTGCTGCAGGAGGGAGAGACCGCGGCGGAGGAAGCGGCAGCGGCAGCCTAGGGGGTGGTGGTGGTGGTGGCGGTGAGACGGTTGTGGAGCGGAGAAGGTTCGGCGGGATCGAGCGGCGCACCGTAGAGACGCGTGCCGGCGGTAGCGGGACTCGTAGCCCGACCAGGTCTGCCTCTCCCGCAGACCACCGCGGCGGCGGCGGCCGTGGCGGCGGCAGCATCGAAGACGACGACAGCTTCACCACCTTCCGCGTGAAGGGACCAACGCCCGCGCCCGAGCCGATCGACGACATCGACAGGTCGGGCAGCGGGGCGTACGGCCGGAGGCGGTCGCCGACGGGCTCGTCGCTGGACCATTCCGGGACGGGCGCGCGGCGCTCGCCCGCGGGGTCGTCATTGGACCATTCTTGGACGGGCGCGCGGCGTTCGCCCGCGGGGTCCGACGCATCGGCGAGCGGCCGCGGGGGGGGCCACTCGGCCTCTCCGACGAGGGCGAAGCTGAGGCTGAGGAAGACCGGCATCGGGAAGGCCTTCCGGGAAGGGGCGAAGCTCTTTTCGTCCGGCGGGGGAGTCGTTCCGTCCAGGAGCCACGGCAAAACCTCCGGCAGCCCGGTCTCGCGCTCGCCGTCCCCCGCGGGGGCTCGCGGGGGCTCGCGGGGCCTCGGGTCTCTGGATCTTTCCTCGAACGGCGGCGGCGGCGGCGGCGGCGGGGGGGGGATCCGGAACCGTTTCTTCTCGAACCCGAGAGCCAGGACGGGGGGCGGGAAGCCCGCCTACGCCAGCGCCGGTATCGGCGGGGTGGAGGACTTCTCGGCCACCGCCGCGGCCGCTAAGTACAGCAAGTTCAGCACGTCCCCCGCGGCAGCTGCTACCCAAGCCTCGGCGACCTCAACGCAGGCCCGGCGCGAGAGCCACTCGTAGTGGTAGTAGACGCACACGCGCGTGACCCGGGGCTGGGGGGGGGGGGGAGGGGGCACGCGAATATTTTTATTGTTTTTTTTTTTGTTTTTCGTGGCTGACTGCAGCTGGAGCGTCGTGGCGATACACACGGCAACAGGCCCAGCCTAATAACTTCCCCTGTTTTGCTACCACGTGTGTTTCGTTCCGAGGCGCGATTGGTGTACGATGCAACAGTTTTTCTTTTTTTCGTTTCGATTTTTTCGCCTCAAGAAGAAAAGGAGCGGGTGCAAATCGACCCACCCGCCTGCATGGAACGGCGAAATGTCGCGTTTTGTTTTCAAGTCGTCGGCAGAGGGGGATGAGAAATAGTCGTAGGTTACCTCTCCTGGAACTTCAGGAGTTGGTTGCTCCCTGAAGCTGCGTGTACCCTTACCACAAGGATACAGTTTTCTTGTGTTGTGCGTTTTTTTTTTTACATTTTGTTGTCTTTCTCGGCCGCGGTGTGTGTTTTCGGTGGACCCTGCGTCCGTTTCGTTTCCGTCGTATCTGTTTTTCGCGGGGGGGACTCAGGCGGTTTTCTTTTCCGCATGGTAGACGCAATAATGCGTGAAGAGGGCTTCGGCCGTGAGTTGAGCTTTTGACTGACAGAAGCGGGGGATAACTCCTTATTGTTTTTGATTTGGTTGGTGGCGCTCCTGCTGCAGCCGCGGCGGCGGTTGCTGCCGGTTCCATTTTTTTTTGTCCCTGTCGCGTTCGTGTTCGGTCCAAGTCGCAATGATGTTTTTCACCTTTTCGGCGTTGATGATGGATCATGGCCGCATGTGCGCGCGCGCGCGCCATAAAAAGGAGCCGCTTTTTTGTTTTTTTTCAGGACCATAGTCCCGGTTTGCTTTCGCGTTAGGCTCCGAATTAACGAAGGTCCAAAACTGCAAAAATCGAAAAAATAAAAATAAAAATTGAGCTCTGCCGGTAAAAAAAAAACGAACGGCGTTATTTTTGGTATTCGACCAATCACAGCTCGATTTGGGTTTGGATTTGGATTTTTTGGGAGCTTCGTTATTTTCCGGGCCTTACGAGTGACCGGGGAGGGGGCCTCTAGAGAGGAAAACAAGCGCGCTGCAGTTGGGAGGAAGCCTCCGTTTTGTCGGAGGGAAGGTCGCGAAGTAGTCCATCCGTGTTCGAGTAGTTGGACCGCGAGAACGTGGATTTGCACAAGCAATTTTTGATATATGTACGTTATTTTTCCGAAATTTGTTGTTGAATAATTTTTGTTCTTTACATGTCTTTGTTGTAGGTGTGTGCTTGCACGCCGTTGGCAATAGGCGGGGTTTGATTCAGAACTCGTACTTGCAAATCTGATGTTGGAAAAAAACGGGAAACTGCCGGGCACGTGTACGTAGACATTGGTTGTGCCTGTGACCGCAGAGGGGTGTGTGTGCATGAGGCCCTCTGTGAACGCGTGCACTGCAGCACATGATGAATTATCGAGTTTTTCGGGGGGCGGGGAGCACACGTCAGATGGGGCTGCGGGGCGTGTGGCGGGGGAAGTATGCCCCCTTCTCCACTGGTTCACTTGTTTTCATGTCTAATTTCTTTCCTGTTGGGCTGTTGCGAGATTATTTTGTTCCTGTGTAAGCAAAACGGATGCCTGCAAGGTCCAGGGGTGGAAGGTGGTGAATATTGCTAGATATTAGCCGCGCACCGAAACAAGGCAAGAAAGTGGTGGAAAGAGTCGAAAAAAATCAACGAATTCCTGCGGGGATTGGAACGTTCGTTTTGAGTATGCCTATCGAGCACAAACAGTCCGACAACTGAAATGTGACTCGATTTTCATGTGTTCACATGTGCACGTGCTAGGACCGAATTATTTGCACATGCAAACATCAGTTTTGAACCCTTTTCGGCCAATGAACGCACTCGAGATTAGGAGTCGTGCGCTTGCTACCCTCCCGTTTTCTTATCCAACTACCGTAAGAAGTGGAGATATGGCACTCCCCGTAGATCCATTTATCAGCTCGATTGTTCCACACCCAAGCTTATGCTTGTGCCAGTACCAACAACGGTGGTTTTAGAAACGTCTCGTCGAGGGGGGTCCGTAGGCGTACCTGTACCTACTGGGCTCTTTCCGCAGCCACTTGGTTGTGGAGCAATCGAGCTTTGAAAGTCGGTCTACGTAGGCAGGGTGCCATCTCTCCGCCTCTTACGGTATTGAATCGCTATAATAGCTGTTTGACGGGAGCAATTTTGATGGCTGTAAGAAGAGCTGTGGGCTCTTGAAACTGCTTGTTCTGTCTGCCCGAACCCCGACGAAAAAAAAACGTTTTTTATGCAGTCTGTTTTGCCCGCGCTCATCGATTCCCCTTTTTATTTTCCGTCTGTCTCTCCGCGGCAGTCACATCCGATCCATGTACTTCAAGTATCAATCTATCTCGACTTCTTCAATCAACCGAATCGTGGTCAATATGTGCATGCGTACTGGTAGTCGGTGCCCAGCAAATCAAAACGGATTCCTTCCACGATCACTGCCAGCAGCAGCATCTGTTTTGTTGTTGTATCGTTCATATGAGATGCGATGGATTAGTCGCCTGAATCCTGCGAGGTGGGGGTGTCCGAACCGGGCACAGATTGTGTAATGCTCGGTTGCCTAGCCAGGCGCCAGGTCCTGACAACATCTGGAATCTTGGCAGAGGTTCGTTTCTTTCTCTGAAGGATATATGCTGATCCGTAAAACATCGACTCAAATACAGGTTGTGGTGTGAAGCTATTAGGAAGGTGTTTTCTATTTGAGAACTTGAACATGAATACGTGGTGAGAGTGTATAGCACTACTGCTGTACGAGTCTACAGCAGCAGCGGCAGTAGGCTATGCGCACGCGCGAGCACACATGGTTCAAGCGACTGCGCCAAGAGTACTGCAGGCATTTCTATGCTAGTTCGGCGTTTCATGTCCTCTATTGTAAGAGAAGAAAGTTCGCCATAAACTGTTCTGGATCAACTTGTTTTTGTCTTCCTCCGTATATCCGCTCTACTGTTGACCCCGCACCGGGTGGTGTGGGTGAACACGTGAACACTGTGCAGCGAGGGAGCTTGCCCTTGCAAACTCTGATGGATCAACATGGTCCCCGTCCATTCATTCTGGCGCCAGTCTACACACAACTCTCGGTGTTATGATTGACGTGTCTGCCGGGGGGTCACACGGGAGGAGGAGCTGTAAAAAAAAAAAAAACGTTCTCCGGAGGCTTTACTTCCTCGCACGGCACAGACAGGAGCTCAACTGAACCTCGGAACAAGGATTGTGTGATTTTCAGGTGGCGTGTGTTGTGTGAGTATTTCATCCTCGATGATGCGATAGAGTGGAAGGGAAGAAACCGCCGGGCCATCAGCGGCGGGTAAATCCCCGCGGGGGTGTATGGGAGCATGTCACTACACCCCGGTTTCGCCCAGGAGGCGTTTTCGCATGCGGCTTAAAATTCCGATGAAACAAGTTTGCCGATTCTCCCGCACTCTTGTCCCGCAGGCTCTAGATAGCGCGTCTGTCTCCCGCACCTCACCATCCACCTCTCGCCACACTGCAGCTCTCCTCTCCTCTGTCTCTTCGTCTGCCTGGGTGCGTTAATCCCTTTACTGGTCGACATACGAAAGCACAACAACAACAACACTTGTTCTCCTTGAACATCTGGTGATCTAATCCGGTCAACACACCGCCTGTTTTGCTACCCAAGTGATGGGCCAGGCGGCAACACGCGAAGCCGGAGCTCGAGGCGAAGCACCGGCCACCACCACCACCACCGGCGGCGGCGGCGGCGGCGCGGCGGAAGTAACCATCGCGGCAGCGGCAGCAGCGGCAGCTTCGTCTCCCGTTCTCCCTCTGGCGACTTCTTCTTCCAGCACCAGCACCAGCAGCGAGGAGGAAGAGAATAACATGGCAGCGGCAGCTGCAGCGAAAACCCCTTGCAGGGTGACCTTGCGTGAGAGCCTTGCCAAGATGAGGTGGACGGCCAGCTCCCTTGATTCCCTCAGAAGCGCGGAGGAGAGACTTTTTGTGAGTTCAGCCAGACGTGTTTTCCTGAAGGGAGCAGGTGTCCCACCGCGTTAAATTGAATGCATACGATACTGCTGGTACATCGAAAACAAGACACCTCGCTGTCTGTGTCCCGCACACACGTTTGTTTGCTATTTGTGACGTCATCCTTCTGTATCCCTGTGGCACACCGAAGGATTCGGTGTCCTCTCATCCGAGGCGTCGGTATTTTTGAAGCCCGTTGCCTGCTGCTAGCAGCGTATCAGCGAGGGAAGCAATTGCACACAAGTCAATCAATCTGCCGTCTGTCTGTGTCTGTCTGCAGGCCGATCTTTTGATCCGTAACAAACGCACCCCCCCCAAAAACAGCGAGACAATGAGACGCACACACTGCTGTAGGCAAGGGCGACCAAATACACACATCATACCGCATGAGGCGTCGGGAGCGATTTTTAGGGCCCGTCGCCTGCTGCTAGCAGCCGAAACGAGGGAGGCAAGTAGTGCACGCATCCACGCAGCAGAAGCAGCAGCAGCAGCAGCAGCAGCAGCAGCAGCAAGCAGCAGCAAGCAGCAGCAAGCAGCTGATGGATGAGAACTTCGTCCACACCAAACAGTGCATTTTGTTAGGCCCGGCCAGTTGACATGAAAGGGAACTTGGATTCTGGATGAGAGAGGGAAGCGACCGGTGTCGCCCCCTCGTTATTTGCCAGAGAGTTACCTTTCAGACTTCGTGGGAAATAATAATAAAAATGACACTTCGGAAAAATCACTTCGTCCCCGCGCTGCTATGTACACAGCAGAAGTCCCGCATACACATCTGACTGGTGGTGGCGGGTTAGAGGTGTGAGCGTGTGCAGTGGCAGTGGTGACCTCTGCGTGATGGCTAAGGCTCCATCCATATCTATCTACACCTGCTTGCCTCTCTATCCCCGCCCCTTCTTTTTCGCGCTTCGCCCGAAGTATATTTTTTCTTGTTATTGGACCCCTATGTATGGGAGGTGAGCCACAACCGCAACGTTAAGCGGTGTGTAATAGATCGCTACGTAATAAGAGACCGTAACTGCTGCCGACTAGCGTTTCTTCCAACTTTGGGAAGCAAGCTGCAAACATGATACGGCAGAAAGTACAAAAGAGTAGGTCTTGCTAACCAACGTTCGCTTGTGTGTTAGCATTGACAACGTTGGACGTCCCGTCCTGCTGGTTACGTGCATAACACGTGCTGTTTGCCCGTACCGTACGTAGCAAGAAGAGCGTGTTTCGGCAGCTGTTGTTTCTGCTAATGCAGGCTCTATAGGAACCCTGTATTGAGATCTGACAACCTCAAAAGCTGCTGTGCAACCTACTACAAGGTGGGTCAAACCAACTGCGGGCGAGGCCCCGTGGGCACTCGCAACGACGGAAGACGGGGACGTTCAGTAGTAGTTTCACCTGCTCCACACCCCCTTCTCCTCGTATCTCCGTCCGTTGTCCACCTCTCGATCCACACCGTCCGTGCAACTGTCCGTGCAACTAACAACTTGGTAGACCCCTGCTTTGGTGGTGGCTTGGCAAGCATGCTGCACATTAATTTCTCTCTCTCTCTCTCTCTCTCTCTCTCTCTCTCTCTCTCTCCTCTCTGTGGTGCCCATTGTCGTCTGTTTTGTTTTCGGGGGTGCCCTTTTGTGGCTGGACCTCGTGCTGCTGCTGCTACTTGTACTGCTGCTGCTGCTGCTGCTGGAGAAGTCCGCCTTGAACCTGAACGTCTTCGACGCCGACATCGGGAGCGAACAGCACATCCACACTGTTGAAGGCGGCAAAGGGAAGTCAGAGGTGCGTTGGTGGGTTCTGCCGCGGGTGCTACACGAGCGCTGGCGACCCTGTCGCGACCGCAATACCCGATACCACCCCCTGCCCAACCCCCCACCCCGGCGAACACCCGGCACATCGCTCCGTCCCGGCCCTTGTAGGGATGCCAGGTCAATGGTCTAACGACTACGGCATGCGTTTCCCTCCCTATACGCAATGCTTCGTCCCCTCGGGGACGCGTGGTCAATGGTCTAACGACCACGGCATGCAAAACATGAGTATCCCCCCCCCCCCCCCACTCCTCGTGCCCCCTGCAACAGATCCCGGTGGTCCTCTGCCACGGGTACGGCATGGGGGTCGGCGGGTGGCACCTTAACCTGGGCGAGCTGACGGCGTCGACGCACGTGATGGCCAAGGACTGGCTGGGGTGCGGCCTGTCTTCGAGGCCCCGGTGGGACCTGGAGGGAGTTAAGGAGACGGAGGCGTTCTTTGTGGACTCTCTGGAAAGGTGTGATAATAAAAAAGAACTGTCAGTATTTTTTGAAAATAAAGAACTGTCGGTGTTTCTCGTGTTGGTGGGACCTGGAGGGAGTTTGTTGTGGACTGGCTGGAAAGGTATGAAAAAACAAATTAAGAATCATTTTTCTTTTTATCGTTCAAAAACAGAAAAAAAAAAAAAATGTCCGTGTTTTTTGTCACCGCGCCGTGTGTGGGGAGAGAGGATGCGTCCTTGTTTTGGAAGAGGAAGGCAAGAGAGTTTTTATTTGTCAAGTCTTCGGAAAGGGTGCACATAGAACAAGAGGCTACCCCAGACGGTGTGGACCGCCACCACCGCCGCCGCCGCCCATGCTGTCTCCCTTTCGTGTGGTACGGCGTCTGTCTTTTCACCGCGACAAAATACTGGCCACATCCACCCCCCCGATCTCAAGTACTCGTCGCACGGACCCGCGCGTGACCAGTCACCATCAACACCATCAACACCATCACAACCCCGTTCCATCCATGCCACATGCTCGCGTCTTTGTCTCTGCCGCTCCGTCGACGCCCACCCACCCACCTGTGTTGGCGTGTTTATCTGGCTTTGTCTCTCTGCCCCCCCCCCCC
>FN649743.1:505681-523999 GCA_000310025.1 Ectocarpus siliculosus | reverse complement strand
CCCCCCCCCCCCCCCCCCCCCCTCTGGGAAAGCAAGCCAAAGTAGGAGAAGGGGGGGGCAGCGATAGGATAAGGCAGAAGGGAAGGCAAATGAGGGACAAAAGGAATCCTGAAAGGCACAGGAAAGTAGAAAGTAGGAGTAAGGAAATCAGAATAGGGTCTTGGAATGTATGCGGATTTGCCACAGATGAGCGTAAAAGACTCGAAATTGCCGAGCAAGCGGCCGAAAAAGACCTGGACATAGTGGGAGTCCAAGCGTCGTGGGAGAAGGACGGGGGAGAAATAGGAAAAGAAGTGGGAAGCTACACATGGGTAGGTAAAATGAGGAGAGGACAGAAAATCAAGAGTAGAGGGGAGGGGGGAGTTGGATTCTTTGTCAAGGAGCACATGTGCGACATAATTGAGGTGATCAGCGACACCAAATTCAACGAAAGCATGTGGATAAGGGTACCAGGGGAACGGGGAAGAAAGGACTTGTTCGTAGGAAATGTATATATGCCACCAGAGTCGAAGAATATGGTGAAAGACATCAGGATAGGTTTCGAGGAGGTAGCAGCGGATGTACAAAACTTCAAGAGAAAGGGAGAAGTAGTTCTAGTTGGGGACTTCAATTCAAGAATCGGGCGAACCACGAACCCACACGGAACCATAGGGCAATACGGGGAGGGAGCCACGAACAAAAACGGGGAAGAAATGCTGAGGTTCCTTGACAGTAGCGAGATGAAGGTGTTGAACGGTAGAGTCCGAAAGACAGAACCGGAATTGACTAGGCAATGTTTCAAAAAAGGAGAACGCTCCATCCTTGACTATATAGTCGTAGAGAATGGGGGGAAAAAGACGGAAGTACGAGTATGCACAACGGATGTAGGCACTACAGACCACGCGTTGGTGTGGACAGCCCTACAACAGAAGAGTCATACAGAGTAGGCGACGCAGGAAAATGTACAGATGGAGAATAGATAAGCTAGAAGTAGAAGAAACGAGGGTAGAGTTCCAAGAAGAGATGGCTATAAACGACAAGAAACTCTCGGAGTTGATGGAGGCAATGGGTACACCGAAGGATGCCGAAGGCCGGGACCAGGCCGGGTCTAGAATCATAGAAGGGTGGGAAGAGCTGGTAAACACAACAGCAAGCAGAGTTCTAGGTAGAAAGTTGATAGTTTGTAAGAGAGCAGTGAAGTGGTGGGACGAAGAAATCAAGCAAGCAATTCGAGTACGTAGAGAGTCACACGCAAAATATGCGGCAGGGAAAACAGATGCAGGATGGAAGGAGTATGTTGAAAGTAGAAAGAGGGTGAAGGAGTTGGTCGTGAAGAAGAAGAAAGGGTTGTGGGAGGAAGTAGTCCAAAAGACTAACGAAGATTTTGAGGGGGGGATGAAGCAAATGTGGGTAGGAATTCAAGGGATAGTGGGCAACAAAAGAGGGGGAGACACGGAAATAACGACACTAAGATCTGCCGAGGGTAAGATGGTAAGCAGTTCTAAAGGAAAGAGGGAAGTACTAGTAGAGCACTACCGCAAACTTGGGACACCCACCACCAACGACAACTTCGACTCGGAGTTTGAGAAGGAAATCAACTCGTGGGCAGAGGAAAACGTTGAAATATCTCAGAGGGAACGTAGTGATGTAGACGGGTTGCAGGGAGAGTTCACACGAGAAGAGGTAGAGGACTGCGTAGCGAAACTCAAGAATAGAAAAGCGGCAGGGGCTGATGGAATTGTGAACGAGCTTTTGAAACAGGGGGGGGAGGAGATGATTAACATGTTGGTCCGGATATTCAACTGGATATGGAAACACGAGTACGCGCCGAAGAGATGGAGAGAAGGAGTAGTCGTGAACCTGTTCAAAAAGGGGGATAAAGCTGACCCGGGGAATTATAGAGGGATAACCCTGTTGAGCACAGTGGGGAAACTGTTTGGCAAGATGATAGACAATAGAATGGGAGCCATGTTGGAGGGGAAACAAAAGATCAGCGAAGGACAAGCTGGATTTAGACCAGATCGTAGTTGTGTAGACCATGTATATACGTTGAGTAAAATCATCCAAGGTAGGAAAGACGCCGGGCGTACGACATACTGTTTCTTCCTCGATATACAAAAAGCCTACGACACCGTATGGCGCAATGGATTGTGGAAAAAGATGTGGGAACATCGGCATCCGGGGGGAAATGTGGAGGATGTTGAAAAAGATGACAGAATGCACAAGAAGTGCGGTGATGTTGGATGGGGGAAATTTCGAAGTACGTGGATATACTCCAAGGAGTCGCACAGGGCTGTACGATGTCACCCACTCTTTTTAAGATTTACATCAACGATTTGATAAGGGCGGTTGAAGCAGTAAGACAGGGAGTCCAAGTAGAGGGAAAGAGTGTGTCCGGACTGATGTTTGCAGATGATTTCGTGGGGGTATCCGAAACACCAGAAGGGTTGCAAGAACAAATAGATGCGGCGGTAGGATACACCCGAAAATGGAGACTGTCGGCGAACGGAGGAAAATGCGCAGTAGTGGTCTGTAACGAAGATAAGAAAAATCCCGTAGAATTCAAATGGAAATGGGGGGAGGAAGAACTACCGGTAGTAGACAAGTATACGTACCTAGGAGTAGAGATTTCGAAGGAGTGCTCATGGGACGCACACATAGCGAAGTTGATTGGGAAGAGTAAAGCTCAGATAGGCAAGATGGACGAGATCCTTACGGACCCACACCTAGACACTAGGATTAAGAGGTGTATTCTCTTGAATGTGATTGTACCTAAGCTAGAGTATGCAGGAGAGATATGGGAAGGTAACGAAAAGGCCGTCAAGCAGC
Source organism: Ectocarpus siliculosus (assembly GCA_000310025.1). NCBI lineage: Eukaryota > Phaeophyceae > Ectocarpales > Ectocarpaceae > Ectocarpus > Ectocarpus siliculosus. Next base: position 521,191 of record FN649743.1, on the reverse strand, counting down.
TGGAAACGGTGCAGATGGCAGCGGCCAAGAAAATACTAGGATGTTTAAGTACAACGAGCAACACTGTATTGAGAGCAGAATTGGGAATGTACTCTCTTAAAACAAAGAGAGACATGCAGAAGTTGAATTGGCAGTACAAGGTAAGTAGAATGTCGGACGATAGACTACCAGCCATGGTTGACGAGGCAGCTTGGGGAAAAGCGACTCCAGGGAAGAAGGGAATCAGATGGGACAAGGTGGTAGAGAAGTTTTGGAAGGAGATAGGAGACGAGGAGGAGACGTTGGACACGGAAGGGTTCGGGGGGTTCAAGACGAAAGTCAAGGAGATGCTAGAGAGTAGGGAGGAGGCAACCCTTCGGAAGAAGGTACGAAACGAAGACCACTTGGAGATATACGGGAAGTTGAAAGAAGGGATAGGGATGAAGAAGTACTTGGACGGCCCCATGGACTATGCGAAAAAGCTGAAATTGCAATTTCGAGTAGGCGATCTGGACTTGCCAGAACGGAGGAAGAGGTATACCAGCCGTAGGAGAGAGGAAGAGGAGGATAGACACACATGTCCATGTGGCAAATCGGAGGAGAGTAGACCCCACATAGTTGGGGAGTGTGAGTTGTACAGGAAGGAAAGAGAGGATCTCGAGGAGGAAATGAGACAGAGAGGGTGTGACATGGACAAGTGTTGGTAAATTAGACAACAGCGAAAAAACGATCGCGATAATTGGGGATAGATGGTGGGCACAAGAGGCCCTAGAGGACGGGGATAAGATGTGCAAGAAATTTTTATGGAGTTTGTGGCAGAAACGTAAAGAGCTCCCAAATGTTGGTGGTGTCTCTAGTAGGTGTAGGAACGGTGCTCCGTCTCGAAAGGGACGCGTGGTCAATGGTCAAATGACTAAGGCAAGCAACAAATGAGTACGCCCCCCCTACCCCCTCGAGGACGCGTAGTCAACGGTCTAACCGCTGAGGCATGCAAAACATAAGAGTACGCCCCCCCCCAACCCGCCCGCGCTTCAATGGTCTATACAGACTGCGGCAGCATTTTCATGACAGTTACACCCCCACCCCGTCCCTCATCACTACCCCTACGTGCGCACGAACGCCTCCGCCAAACCTCCACAACAGGCGAGCGCTTGGCGACTACCTGTACCACAACTTGGCGGCTACCCACGGCAGCGGGGAGCGAGCGCTCAGCCGCGTCCTCAAGCCGGGGGCGTGGGCCCACTCCCCCCTCAAGCACCGCCTCCCCAAGCTAGACCCGTCGGTGCCGGTGCACTTCATGTTCGGCGACAGGGACTGGATGAACTCCACCGTGAGTTGTAGTTAGTTAAACCCTCCGACCGTGTACTGTACCGTCTACTACACCAACAGCAGTGTTTTTCTATTTTTTTTTTTTTCGAAGCCGAAGCGCTATGGTGGTACGTGTGTACGTATTCCGCCGTCGTGCGTTCTACATATGTGGCTGGAACCGATTCTCGTGAGTGAGGTATCCGCCCGCGTCGGCGTCAGTGCTTGTGGATATGGTGTCTCGAAGATGGCCTCGTTGAGCCCGTTGCTTTTACCCCCTTTATCATGGTTTTGTGAAAAAACCGTCGATAATCGATCCTACATATCCGTGAGGCTGTGTGTGTCGATCGTGTTTCGGAAATGGCCTTGAACAAATTGCCGTTTTCCTCTTCTCCATCGTTTGGGAAAGCCGTCAATCGATCAACGTATCGGTGAGGCCTTGGTACTTGATTGGACCGCGGCGTCCTCCTGATGCGAAGCGGGCGACGAGGTAGCTAGCAGTTAGGGGAGAGTGTCGCGGGGGGCGATGACAACGGGGGCTGCTGGCAGAATACACCGGTGCGGAACGACGTCAAAAAAGCGTGTATTTTAGTCTCCCGGCAACGGAGTAGTCGCGCCTAGACAACGGCCGCTCCTTTCTAGCCAGAAGACTCTGCTCACCGGCAAGCCCGCCCACAACCGCAAGTGTCGCGGCGCGACATGTGCATCTATCTGCATCATCGTCATCATCATCATCATCATCATCACCCGTCTTGTTCGTCCGGTGGTGGTGGTGGTGGTCGGTATTTTTTTTTTTTTATTATCTTTTTTGACCATCAGGCACCTCAAGAACTCCTGGAGAGCGCGCGGGCGGACGGGGGGTCAGGGCAGGAGATTACCATCACTACCGTGCCGAATGCGGGGCACCAGCTTTTCTTGGTGAGGAGCATGCGGCGAGCCAGGAAAATAAGATTGCCGTAATTCATGCCGCATGTTTTATTTACCATTTTCTCTATATTAACACAATATACCCATCTCTTATCCGTATGTAATACCGCATGTTTTATTTATTATTTTCTTAATATTAACACAATAAATCCATCTCTTATCCATATATTTGGGTCTAGGACAAATTGGCGGAAGTAAATATTTGTACGTTTTTTGTCGCGGTGGTTCGCTGGGCTCTTCGAGATCAAACATGCACGCCGTGTGGGCTGTTCTAGATAGCTTGGGCAACGTCACAGGTGCCAGTCGGCTTTGTCGAGCTTAAAATGTTGGATGTGACCCCTTTTGATGCCAAAGTATGCTCTCGTGAGCCCACCCTTGTACGTTGTGGATAAAACAAGCATAGGAAGAATCATAGGATCGATCCATGCGGACTCGGTCAAAGCGCGGGAACAACCGATCCTTAGCAGCGTCATGATAACTTCGGGCACTCAGGAGACCGCTGGTGGATATACACGGGTCTTTTACGTGCCGCCGAAAGTTGGGGGGCGGGCGTAGCTCTTGTGGCACCACCCTGCCCACTCCCATTCTGGACCGACTCTCCTTGCCCAAGCAAGCACCAAAGGGGAAAACCTGCTTGCCCTCTTGACTATAACGGACTTAGCTTTCCCCCCTCGACTTGCTTTGGGACATGACCCCTCGGCCACGCCGGCTTCGGGGAAGGAGCCTATGTAAGTCGTACGTACGGCGTCGTCGACGACAACGCGACGAAAAGAGGGAATCGTCCTGTATAGAGAGACGTTATGGATGCGGCTCTTTTGTGAGAGATAATCTCTACACGGATGCATGCATGCATGCTTTTCGTTCTTGTTAAACCCTGCATGTAGAGCAGTGGAATGTTGCTTGCAGCGTGTCTTGTAACGTCCCCCAATTGCATTACATCGTGTTCCGGATCATCGGGATATTGCACCGCTCGACTGCCTTCTACCCCCGTTCTCCATTTTTGCGACGGAAACCGGGCATGTGACGTCCCCGGGGGGATTGTAGACACACTTGGCACTACTCCTGTGAACATCACGACCATGCACTTCAGTTGTGCTGCAAGAACACCCTCGCCCTCCTGGACACCTTCCACCCACCCTCCTACATCTGTCCACAGCGACCGAATCAGCGCTCGTATCCCCCCCCCATCTGTTACCCAACTACCGTTCGACATTGCAGGACAACCCTCGAGGCTTTAACGCGGAGCTCTTGCGTTTGTGCGGGGTGGACGTCGACCCCGCCGCCGCTGATGCCGCCTACGCCGCCACTCAAGATGCCGTGGCTCAGATGGCGGCGGCGGCTGCCGCGGAGGAAGCCGAGGGTTGAAGGGATGGGAAGAGTTGAACATAGACAAGGAAGACTTACGCAGGCATGTTCTGCTGCCGCCGTCTTGCGCTGACTGCCCCAGCCAGGTTAGTTAGCCTGTGTGTTGACAGCGGGTGCCTGTTCCGCGAGTTGCAGTAAAGCCTGCGTTGGCAGCCGTTCGCGAGTTGTTGGCAACGTCTCGATGGTTGAAAGGTGTACAAAACGACAGGAGGAGTAGTTGCGGAGTTGAAAATTAAGTTTGGTCGGGGATACGTTGAACCTCGACGTCTTGCGGTCATTTTGCATTTTGTCGGAATTATTGTTCCGTGGGTACGGGGCTTCGCGGGCCTACGGTCACCCGCTAGGGCGTGGTATGAGAGGCTTTCGCCAACTCTTTGGGCTGCACCTCGCACTTGCCTTTCATCGGGAAGCCTGCGATTTTGGCACATGTGGGGCTCGTTGAAAACAGCTGTGCATTCGCACTCGTGTGTTGTGATCTATTATTGTTAGACTGTGCTGTTGGAGCAAAGAAGTAGGACGTTTACGTTTCGATCTCGAAGTTGAAAAATCTTGGGAACGCTCCCCTTTTTCGTCATGTTTTCTTTCGTGTATTGTATTCTTGCTTTCGGGCTTCGTCCAGATCGAAGCTGAGATTTGAATCATAATGTTGATTAGTTTTATTTCGGACGCAGAAGGCTGACGTGCCAAACGCGGGTCATATTTGCGGTTGTCGCCGGGGTGGAGGCACTTTCGGGCGAGGTTTGGAGGCTGTGAAAAGGGTCGGGCGGCCGGACGTTTGAATACACCGAAGAGAAAACAGCCAGCAAATTACGATCGATTTTTGTGTGATTCAAACTGGTAGACATTCGCAGATGGTCTGCCCTTCCGTTTGTGTGTTTGCGCGTCATCACGGCGTGGAGGGAGAAGTGAGAGTATATTCTGCAGCGGTCAGCAGGCAGCGTTTGCGCTTGTCCCGCTGATGTTTTTGACGTTGGCACTATTATAGCTTGTTGTGATATCCCCTAAAATTTGTAAGGATGGCGCAGTCATCACCATTGACGTGCATGTATGATATTCTACACGAGGCCGAGGTCGTTGATGATTGCGCCATGAAAACAGGGCGTGCATGAACTATTGGGCCAAAGGAGCTCAACACCTTTTCGGTGAGGAACGAACCCGTTATGGAATATTGAAGAATTGGTCGTTGCCGTGAAGAAAAGGAGCATTTTTTTTCGGTTGTTGTTTGAATATTAAAGGCCAGCCTTCCTCCACGCGTTAGCGAAACTAGCTACGCCCGCGTTCAGTTTGGTAGGTGTGGGCCGAATTTCGAGCGGGGTTATTGTAGCCGCTGACGCCATATGCGAAGGTGTACCGATTCTGGTAAAAGTCAATCGACGGATACCCTGCGAATCGGGTCCTCCTTAACACTCTCCACCCACAGAATTTACCCTCAACTGGGAACCTCTTGTGGCCAGGACGGGTAATTCGATGGAAGTGTCACAAGGTTCTTTATAGGATCGATTCCAAGAGGTGTTCTCAGGACTGACACACATTGTGTCCATGGGAAATGTCCAAGTCAGGAGAAAAAATGTGCACCCAAGGAGATTCGAACCAGTATCCTGCCGCTGACGCCATGTGCGAAGGTGTACCGATTCTGGTAAAAGTCAATCGACGGATACCCTGCGAATCGGGTCCTCCTTAACAGTATCCATCTAGGCGAAGGAGTGTGGTTGGTGTACTACGGCACTCTCAGCGGTTGCACTTGTGTACTACAACAGTACGTCTTTTCGTACAAGAAGAAGAGACGAGTTGGGGAGGATTTTTTTTTTTTTGTCTTCACTTCAACACTTCAAATCAGCGCTCACAGCGTTTTCTCCAACCCGTGGTCACACAGAAGAGCCCCTCTCTACCCTCCCCTCCTGCGGTACTTTGCCTTCGATTTTTAATGCGAGAAGAGTTCAGCACTCTCTTCCCTCTGTGCACACACAAACCAGCGCTATCCACTAGGCCAGGAGCGGAAGCGAGAGAAAAACTCACTCTGCAAGAAAAGCTCGCTTACGCCGGGATGCGAACCCCTGACCTGACCTCTAGAAGGTTTCGAGGACTACCTAGTACTAGACCACCGGGGCGACCGGGATTATTATGTGGATGGACGGCGACGAAATCTCGAGCTCACATCGTACATGCCATTAGCACAACCGGCACACGGGGAGAAAGTGCACAGGGAGAATAGTGAGTGATGTTGTTTGCCAGAATCTGTGGCAGCAATCTCTCGTCGTGTTCCAGGAAAGCGAGAATTGGTAGGTGAATGAATGTCGTCTTTCTTGCAAGAACGACGCAGCACGGTGATTGCAGTATTATAGTACGAGACGAGAATGGGAACGCCCTTGATGGAGCAATAATAATCAAATGAACCTTTTTATCATTTAGGACATTCATTCACGTTTGAGACAAAACAAGCGTGGCCGTTTGTCAGCTGCCGCCCCCGCTGTCTGTTTTGTTGCGACCACAGAAATGTGGACCCCCACCGCGCCTCTGTATAGTAATAATTCGCCGCTCGCTAATCTCATTCGGGAATATATCCTTGTGCCTTCGCGTACTACTGCTGTAGCAACCAACCAGATCTCGCTAAACCGGTGCTACCACGGGTGCTTGTAGCAACAGCACCACCGTGTACAATACATTGTAGTCTCTATCCTGCACGGCGTTGTGGCAGCATGGTGATGATGACCTTGCTTGCATCAATCAGGAGGAGAACTTCGGGATGCTGGATATATTATAGTCTGGAATCTATGCACACAAAATCTCTCTCTTCATCGTCATCATCATGCATTTCATTCGCTGATACATATGCATATGAAGGCTCTTCATCTTGCAACCGCCCTGCCTGGGACGTTGCTCGCGGTCCAAGACAATGAGACAACAAGCAAGCAAATAAGGAAGGGAGAGTGCACAGATGCACACATGCGTCCATACATACATCGCAGTATTATTTCTGTCTCTTACAGAATTAGACTACTACTGCTCAAATTATACACACACACGTGGTTGGGGAAGGGGCTGATATTTTGTTTTGGGTTTGCTCTCATCCTCTTTCTGACGAAGAAAGTTTACCACTGCTGCTGCTGCTCGGCTACTGCTGTACCCACTGCATCATTCATATGTATGCAATGCAAAACACACCGCGGCAACGGTCGGAGCGAACAGGGGAGGTATGCTCTGTATGCAAATGTATGCATGTACAACCAAACAGGAGAGTGACGGAGAGATTTGGGTGTGTGCACAGCAGTGACACCCGCAAGCAAAAAAACTACATACAGATAGATTCACAAGCAGAACGCATCACATTGACCAGAGAGGGGATGAGCTTGCTTGGACAACCCAGAGCGCTCCTGCGACTGCTGAGTTGCTGAGTTCCGCCGTCTCTCATCCATGACACACACTGCACAGCAATTAATTTTGTTCCATGGATGATCTGTCTGTCTGATGAGGGCCACAAAGGGGGCACGCCACATGGTAAGCCATCCCCCCCCTCCGTGTAAAGAGTGGAAAAGCACCAGACACGCTCGCTGGATCTTTGCTTTCAGCAGCTATAGCGCACCACTCCCCACAAGCGGCTGCTCATTTCAATTGGGTTAACGTGTACGTGCCTGCTGTGCGAACCGCCCCCTTGCTCTCGCACGCGCACACGCCGGGTAGCGCGCATGGCTTTCCAACCCCTGGGGGAGGATCGCCCCTTGCCGCCCGCTCTGGACGCTGATCTTTGCTGCATGGAAGACGGCTGGGATAGGGACAGCCCCTCCAATACAGGATCAGCGGCAGCGGCAGCAGCAGCAGCAGCAACAGGAGGCGCAGCTGCGGCAGCGACATGTATGTTGCCCCGTGAGCAGCATCAGCTGCATCAGCACCAGCCAGGCGCCGCAGCCGCCGCAGCGGGCGCCGCAGCCAGGCTTCCTACGCCGTCCGAGCGAGTGCAACGTCGGCGATCTCGACCCGGCCCTGCCATTTCATCACCACCATCATCATCATCATCATCACCTTCGTCTGCTGCTGGTCGCTCTTTCATCGTCAGCGAGCCTGGTCCGCCTATCGAGGAGCGGAAGGACGGCCTCCTCAAGATGATTCAGGCGCAGCACAAGTTCCTTCCCGCCGGGGTGAACGGACGGGCGGGAGCCCGGGCGCGCTGCCACGTCGTATCGCCGTTCGTGGGCGAGCGGAGGGGTCAGTTCGTGGCGTGGGAGGTGAGAGAGACAGACATTGCGCTGCTTATGTGTGTGTGGATTTTTTTTTTTTGGTGTTGCGCAACATCGTCCCGGCAGCGGAACGGATGATCCCTCGGCCTCTGTTCTTCGAAGCCGCTGCTCTCGATTTTTCGGTGTCCTCTTCTTTATGATGAGGTCGGGCATAATGAAAGAGCTCACAAGCACAGCACATTGTTTGCCGAGCAACGCGTTGCTGCTGCTGTCGAAGGATCTCCCCCCCACTCGAGCTTGCACAGCAAACGGACAACAAAAACTCCACAACTTCCACACGCAAATCACAACCAGCAAGTAGTTGTAGCAGCGGTGATCGAAACCTGTTTTTGACATGTGCTCTCTCGGCTTCGCGGTTGATGTTGTTGCACACACACGTGAACAATTACTCGTGCAAATCGTCATATATTATTATCCAGTCGTTTTTCTGGCAATTCAACTAAAGAACAAAAGTTTGGGAAACGGCTGTGTGTAAGTCTTTGAACTGACATTTATTTCCCTTCGCTACTCGCGAGCCGGCCAACGCTCTCGGCGTTGCTCAATGGAGCAAAACGTTTTCTAGAGAAAGCAGTCGTCAGGGCTCGTGTTGAACCCCGCTACTTCGTGGCGTCCGCCATTGTTTCATCTGGTTTCCGTCCCGCGCGGTATGCATAAAATGTATGCGTGTTTCTTTTCTTTTTTTTTTCAGTTTTTTTTATCGTTGTGCAACCGCTCTAGCTGCGCGCTACTTGCTGAAGAATACCGGCCAAAGAGGCGAGAAAAGACCCTGCGGTGAATTCCAAAAAACAGCGCGCCAAGGTGGGTCACCCACACACGCGCGCAAGGAGGCAGACCTCGACCTTCTAACCCTGTCTTCACAATGGGTGGTTCTTTGAACGAACGGTTCTTCGGCAATCTAGAGCAGACCGTGTACACGCAGCGCCGAAGCCTTTGTCGCACAGCAGCGGCAGCAAAGCTTCAGCTACGTTCGTATCCCCTCATGATATTATTGTTCTATCATCTACCGCATTGAAAGGAGTGTTTGTGTGTGTGTGTTTTTGTGTGTGTCACGGGTTGTTTGAAAATAATTGGTGTCCGTGGGCGACCGGTGCGCGCCAGTCGCTCTCGACCCACCAAACAGCAATCATCACGACGCATGCAGTCACATGTAGGGAAAGAGATTGGAGGGCCCCACACACCCCACACCCCACGCTGGTTGTTGGGGCACAACTGAGCGTCAAGACGGGAGCATTGTGCACAGGCAACTCCTTGGATCCCTATCGGCTGGTGTGGCCGCTGCTGCTGCTGCGCGGTGCGCGCGCGCTTGTGTGTCTCTCGTTTGAGAAAAAAATTTCTTGCTCTCTCGCTCCCGCAGCATCAGTTTTTCTTCTGCTTCCCTGACGAGCGACATGGCTCGCTCTCTCGCTCTCTCTCCGCCCCGTGTAGCCTACAGATTACTAGAGCAGTTCGCACTGGATGTCGATGGATGCTATTGGATGAGAAGTTTGTTGCGATGGGGAGGACCTGATCTCCGCTGGTCCTGCTGCTGCTCGTTCCCCACGATCATGAAGAAACAAAGCTTGACAACCTAATTTATGCGCAGGGTCACGGGGCAATATATTTTTTAAAGATCGATCGAACGCTTCATCAAGATGAACTGCTCTGAAAATGCATGTGCCGAAAGAACCGGCAGCTCAGCGGCAGAGTCCTCGCTGCCTGCTGTCCCACGTTGTCGCCCTCTTAAGTGCTGCATGTTGCTGTTGTTGCAGTCTCCCCTTGAAGATCTAAATGGCGAGGTCGGCGTACGGCTCGCCAGAGCAGGAATACCAAAAAACGTCTGTCCCCTGCGTGCTTCAGCCTTCGCGCCAAACACCTGTGCGCTATTTGGTCCCAATGTGGGGACCACACCCGTGTTTCCTCTTTCAAAACTCGATAAAATCCTTGACACACAAGCGCGGTTCGTACGTAACCTCTTGGAGGAGTGGTCTCCAATCTCCTGCCCCGATTACAGCAGCAGTGTTCGATTTTTTTCCGGCTCCGCTGCTGTGTTATCGGGAGACCCCCGCCGCTTCTGTCGTGCGAGAGCGGAGGCGATGTGCATCATCGTCATCGTATCCAACGATCTAAGGGTTCGAGCTATTTGACCATGACTGCTGTATATTCTGTGCGGTGAATGGATGAACGGACAATCGCAGCAGAGATGCGGATCTAGATAGGCTGGCCATCTCTTCTCTATGAACGGCGATACCTTGAGCCAGTGGCCGCCGCCCTCCAGTACTTCTGTCCTTCGGGCCGTATGGTTGTCGCTCGTGTTCTTTCTTCATTTCCAAGCGTGGAGGGCTCTTGGTGTATCTACTTGTACATTGTATGTGGATTGTTGTTCCCGCGCGTCGACACCTTTCAAAAGATGAAGGCCAGATGTGAAGGTAAGATTGCTTCAACCCTGACCAGCCTGCCTTTGTGTGGCGTCCCTGAAGGGAGAGATTTCCAAGCGATTTCGCCCAACCGGTTACAGCAGTAGCACAATACAGCTGGTGATGCTCCTGTGGGGGCATTATATTCGCTTCGCCCCCGCTGCTGTGTGGAGAGAGATGCACACACGGTATGCGAATGTGTCTTGAAATCTCCACCTTTGATTTTTATATTTTCCTTGTTTCTGCGACGGGGTGTTGTCTAAGTGGCAGTAGCAACAGCAACACACAGAGCCGAAATCCTTGTCTGTGTCCCCCTCATGCCCTACGATGATCATGCCCGCTTTTGTCCTTTTGGTGATCCATCCACCTACAACAGGCTGTCAAAAAATTCGTTGCCTGCGATTGAAACACACCTCGCATTTTCCGTCTTTTTTTTCTTTTTCGGAAATGGTTACGTTCACGGCATCGAAAGCTTTGCAGCAGTGTGCAGTGTTGCGTAGTGCACGCGGACATGTCGTGCCTACCCATAGGCTAAGCATTGCGGCGGTACGACTCGGCCTTTATGCGTCCATCACCAGGCGCCATCTGCTCCCAAACTTCAACAATACTTCTTGAGATGCACAGCAGGGAACAGCTTGTTTGCACTATTAAATGCATTCACAGGTATGCATGCATTTCTTCATATCATTTGCAGAAGTATTTTTTATTTTTTCTCGGTTCCAAGGCCACGGCAGAAAAGAGACAAAGTTTCGGTCGCCTCGCGCCATCGAAGCCCGGGAGATTGGTTAATTTTGCCGATTTCAAGGTGCATCGGGCGCCACAAGCCTGCTGCGTTTTTCTCGAATGGGTAGTCTTTCTGTGTGTGTATTTATTATTCCTTAAGTTTTTAGGAAAAATACATGCGTTCGTTCGAGATACAGCAGTACCAGCTACATTGTATCACTAACCACAGCAGCAGTCGAGGGATGTGTTAAAGTCTTGACAGTCCTTTCAGTGAGTGGAGGGGAACCGGCTGGGTACTGGTCCTACTGGAGTCTGTTTTTAGCGTATAAACTGATGCTGTATTCTATTTAGTGAGACATGCGTATACTTGCAATTGGAATTGTGTACAAGCATGCATAGAACACTCAACGGATACAACATTATTAGCGGTCGATTGACGACACGGAGAGGAAAACAACCAATCCGAAAGGCACGGAATGGAACAAGGAATTACAGCAGTAGACGTGGAAGTGATGAATTTGTGAATTTGTTGTGCTGCTTTATAAAACTAGCCCGCCCCGCAATTTCTCCGTCCCGGCATTGTACCAGGGATGCGAGTCTACGGTCTACCCATGTAGTACGGCATGCAATTTACATTGGGTAAGTTAGCCTGTGACCACGGGAATCGACCCCGTCAGTGTTAGACATATACGGACAGAAGAAGGTACTGAACAGAGAGAACGGAACGATTTTTAATGTGAAGACAACAATAACAACAACCCCCGCTCGTGTCCTCGCTGTACCTCTTCCTGTCTCTTGTTTGTAGAACCAAATGGCGACGTTCTTGGGGTACAACCGGGACACGGTAGCGGTGGCCCTGAACTACTTCGACCGGTACACGTGCGAGAAGCGCTGCAGCCCCACGCTGGCTCAGGCGGTGGCGGCGACGGCCCTGCACATCGCGGCTAAGTTCGAGGAGACAAACCCCGCATCCTTGGTGAGAGGCCTACAGCCCAACCTTGCCCAACGCTAGGGTAAACCCTAACCTTAGCGCCACTGGACACTATCAAACATGTGGATGCGTCGGAGTACAAACAGATAGCATGAGAAAAGAACAAGATGTACTGTGTAGTAGAGGCCGGCAAGAAGTGGGGGCGTGGGGTAGATGGAGTGTCACGTTGGATACCCGCGCTGATGAAGGCCGTGGTGTCACGGAAAGTCGGCCGATAGGTAAAGTTGGTGGCTGCATCCTCACCATGCACCTTCGTCCTATCCCCCACCCCACCCGTTTGCCCCCACACCGCTATCGGCAGCGCCAACTCCTCAAGTACACGCCGGTGTTCACGCCCGAGCAGCTGCTTGTCATGGAGATGTCGTTGCTGAAGGTGGGTCCAGCACGAGTGCGAATGGTGCAATAGATGCAGATCGTCGCCCACCCGCGTTCGAGGTAGAACAAGTATTTAGGCCTGCTGTTTCGATCCTCCCCATTAATACCAAGATACCACAACGAAACGCGCCACTTTCTGAACTGGGACGAAGGGCCCCACTCATGTATCGACCCGCTCCACCCCCGCCCACCCCCCACCCGCCTAACCCGAAACGCAACACAAACAGGTTCTAAACTGGGACCTGCGGCCGGTGACCGTGTACGACTTCGTGCGAGCGTTCTGCGCTCTCCTCGTGCAGGGGGAGGCCTCTTCCCACGCCGCCGCCGCGTCCGCCTCCGGGGGCGGCGGCGTTAGCGTCAGCGTTTCGCTGCAGGCCAGGGAGGAGAAGAAGGAGGAGCTCAAGCGCCTGCGCGTCTGGGCGGAGGACATCGCAGACCTCGCCTCATTCGGTGCGTGTGTTTCTCTCTGGCGGTCTATTCTCCTTGCCATTGGCCGTCCTTTGCTGCCGTGACTCCCACGGTATTGTGTCGGGCCTCCCAAAAAGAAGCATCTTTGTCTGCCTTTGCATCCCATATTGGTTGTATATGCATTGCACGTATTCTCAATCGTTCTAATTTGAGGTTTTCTCGCCCCGTCTCCCTTCCCGGCCTTCCACCCCAGACGTTCGCTTCGTGGACTTCCTGCCGTCAACCCTGGCCACGGCCGCCCTCCTCCTCTCCGCCTCCCGCGGTGGGGGCGGTGGAGCGGCCGCCACCGCCGCAGCCTCCGTACGCCCCACCTCCCACGCCGATGTGCTGGACGCGTGCTGGAAGGGCCCCGCCGAAGCGGACGCCGCCAGCGACGGCGCCGCGGCCGCCGCCGTCGATGGATGCGGCGGAACCGGTGTCGCTTCGCTCCGCCGCGTGCTGGAGTGTGTCCAGCTCCTGGGCTCTTCGCTCGCCGAGAGATACCCGGCCGTTGCTTCGGCGGCGAGGTCGGCGGCGGAGGGCGTGGCGAGGTACGCAGGCCTCCCTGTCCCGAGGGGTACCAGCAGCGTGCCCCCCCGGCGGGAGCCGGCGGCGAGGAAGCGTGCGGCGGCGGCGGCGGCGACTCCGCCGGTCGTGGCCGTCAAGGGCCGTCGCTGCACCACCCCGACCGGCGTCGAGGGTATCATGCACATCGAGATGGATACCCTTCGCGGGGACGAGGCTGGCCTGCAGCAGCAACAGCACCAACCGTCCGAGCACAAGATGCCTGGCGGAATCGACGGCGCATCGGCTGGTTGTGGTGGTGGTGGTGGTGGTGGCGGCGCTCCCGTGGGCCGCGAGGGGCTTGCGCCGGGGGGGTCTGTTCACGTCAAACTGGAGCACGAGCAGCCGCAACGCCGCCACCGCCGGCCCACCCCAATCATCACCGCAGCGGCCGGGGCAGCGAACAACGGCGCGGCAGGTCAGCCGCAGCACCAGCACCACACGCGCGCTCGCGCCGGGAGGCGCGGCTCGTCGTCATCGTTCGCCTGCTCGTACGATGACATAGCTTTCTCGAGGGCAACCAAGCAGAAGCGTGCGGCGGCGGCGGCGGTGACGGCGACGGCGACGGCTGCTGCCATGGCTGCTGTTACCTCGGCATCCGCTGCCGCTTCTCCCCGTGCTACCGCTGTTGCTGCCGGCGGCGACGTGAACGGGGCGGTGGCGGCCGAGTCCGCGGTCATGTCGTGCAACATCAGGAAGAGGTCGGCGGAGGCGCTCGGTCACTGCGAGAGCGGCTCCGGGTTCGGCGCTCCCGCGGCCCGGCGCAGGCTGGTAGCCGGTGGCGTGGCAGGCAAGGCCGTGAGGGTCTCTGTCTCAGCCGCGGGTTCAGCGACGTTGCCGCGTGCTGCGGGTTCGGCGTGCATGATGGCCGCTGTCGCCGCCACGGGCGTGAACGGCAACGCCACCGGCAGCAGGAACTGATGGGGCGTGGTGTTGATGCCGACGACATGAGGACGAAACCCAAGCCCGAATTTTTAGCAACCGCCTTGGCTGGTGGTGGCGCTGCTGTTGTGCGCGGGGGCGAGAGACGGATGGTGACGATAGGGGGCCGCGTGGACGCCGAAAGGAAAGTGTGGTGTTGTTTTACCCTGTGGTTTACTTACGATGTTCGGAGATGATGAAAGGCGAGTCGTGCGAAGAAGAGAAGAAGAAGAGTCTGGTTCGATTTTCACTTGCTTGTCTTTTTGGTTATCTGCGGGCCTCTCTGGTTATAGCTGTTTCTTTTTTATGGTGTAGGACTTAAATCTGTCCGATTTTTTGTTTTTTATCGTCGTCGTTTTTCTCTCTCTCTTTTTTTGTTTTTTCGCTTGTGGGCGAGGACCTGTTTTTTTAGCCCTCCGGGTCTTTCGTCGGATCTTGATTGGTGGACTGGACTGGATTGGATTGATTGGGTCGGAGGACGTGTGTCCCTCCCGGCCCCGTGCTTTAAAGGTTACTGCTGAAACCGTGGTCCCATGAAGTTTTTTTCCGGCGAGGAGGGGGGGGGGGGCGTACGCCGCGCCGTTGTTGAACAACGGCCTTTGCGCGGCGGTTGTTGAAGTTTTGTTTTTCTGTTCGAGTCACTTGAAGTCACTTGAGGAGTGCAGCAAAAGCCTAGGGGGGGGAGACGATGAAGGGGTCAAGGGTTTTACCCACCTTGACATGTTTTTTTTTGCCTGTCGTTTTTTCGTTTTTTGTTTTCCAACAAAAGCCATCCATCGTAAGACACAACATGGCATCGGCCGTGTAGTATCGAGCAACCCAAGCTTGGCCACCGCCGTGTGTGGTTTTGTCAAGCTTCGTTGTTCTGCATGTTTTCGTACTGTGTTTTTTTTTTTTGTCTCATGCTGATGTGTTTTCATGACTTGTGAGAGTATAGATGGTGCCCTCAGCGCGCGTGTGCAAGTATAGACAATGCCCCCAGCAGGATGTAGAGCGGGTTTGTGGGGTGGATGGCTTTTTGTCTGAGGGGCAAGGGAGTGATCGTCGCACATCGTATGCGGACTAGGAAAAGAAGGGAGGGTCGAAGTGAGAATTTTGTGCCCTTTGTTTTTTCTTCATTTTTTTTTTCTCACCCCGGGTCGTTTTTTACGTTTCATGTTTTTTTTTTTTTTTGTGAGAGTTTCTTTGTGGGTGCAGCGAAGAAAATATATGGCGTTCGTGGGTAAGATTAGGGCAGGGTCACACGGAAAAACGCATGCAAGGCGAAAAGCGCAACCATTTGTTGGTT
>FN649743.1:431640-499350 GCA_000310025.1 Ectocarpus siliculosus | reverse complement strand
GGATTTTTGGGGGGGGGCCATAAACCTGGGGGGGGCCGGGGGGGGGGGGGGGGGGGGGGGGGGCGTGGATGAAGGTCCGATAGGGTGGTTTCCCGGATGTGGCTGGGCGTGGTTTTCTCTTCCCCTGTTTCCTCTGCCCCTTTTCTTCGCTTCTCGCTATCTCTGTCTCGCTCTCTCACCCTGTCTCTCTTGCTACCAATTTCAAAATTTCGCCATCTCTGCTCTTGTCTTTCTGTCGGTCGGCCTGTCCATCTACTGTATCTATCTTTGCCTTATTCCACCCCTCTCGCGGCATCGCTTGCTTGGGCGGACTAGCTGGCTCGCTTGACTCACCGAAGTGGAAGTGTCGCTGTCGATGCTGATGCAGTTGAACGAAGCGTCAGATTTCTTCGACAGGAGCTCCCTCATCTTCTCACGGGGTATCTGGTAACGGTAGGCACGGTACGCATACGACACACACGAATGAGGCAGCATCGAAAAAAAAAAAGTAGTACGGTAGCGCATCTACAACACAAGTGTTCAAATTAGCGAATTAATGTACCTGGCACTCGCTCTATTTATTAATTCTGATGGCTTTTCGACAACGTCAAAGATAAAGAAGAAGAGAGAAAGAGAGAGAGAGAGAGAGAGAGAGAGAGAGAGAGAGAGAGAGAAGGGACGAACAACGACAACTCTTCACGAGCTGCAAACTACAAAATCGTAGATGTCATCAACCACAACCAGGACAAGGGCGAGGACGAGGAGGACAATGACACACCTACCTGCAGGTCTGTGACGAGGTACACGAGCATCGTCGCCATGTCGGGCTCGATCATGCCGGCACCCTTGGCGATTCCCACCAGCCGGCCCCCGTTTGATCCCACCTGTCAACAAATACGTTTTCGGAGCAGCAGCAGCAGCAGCAGCAGCAGCGGAAGACGTACGAACGAAGAGTGGCTTATCACAAGCAGCAGTGGCATGAGAATAGGAGTTGGAGACACTTGGACAATCACCACTCCCATCGCTTGGACGGGTCCAACAGTCGCCCCCCGTTGGCTCTCCACAACCCTAAATTAAAACGAACAATATGGCACCGACGCTAAAAGACTGCACAAGAAACACTAGCAGCAGCAGCAGCAGCAGCAGTAGCAACAGCAACAACAACACTGAGCCCGTGCTTCGCAACAAACCGTGTGCGACAAACACGTCATCGACCATACTCCTCTAAAGCCTCCGCCCGAAAAAAAAATAACAACAAACCCCGGGCCCCCGCTTGACCCACCTCTGTGCCCCTCATCTTTGGATACCGGTCTGTCGTCATGATCGATTTGCACGCCGGATACAGGGAAGCTGATTGCATCTTGGCTTTCACGGGAGCCTGTAAAATACGGCAAGCACGGGGGGGGGGGGGGGAAGGGGGGGAGGNNNNCCCGGGGGGGGGGGGGCCTTGGGGGGGAGGAGGGGGACACGCAGATAATTAAATGGATCTTTGAAGGCTTTCGGCGACGCAATGTAGCGTTGTGTACCGCCGTTCTAGTGCATAGCTGTCGCGAAACACAAGAACAACTTCATGCGGGAGGATTGGGCGTGGGAGGTGCTTATGTTGTCACGCCCTGCTTCAATTCAACTCTCGGCAGGTCCTACAGAACAAACGTCGCGCTCTATTCTTACCCCCATGAACCCAAGCTACGCGCGACGTGTGCTAACGATGCGATCCTGGCCAACAGGGGGGCACGCGATCACTTGGTCGCTTGCTTGAGCATCCCACCTCAATGATATCACGGCACCCCCGAGTTCATGTGTTACGTAAGCGTCGACTGGCCTCCCTTCGACGACTTGGGTCAGACCACGACAGCCTGAGCGCGGACAGAGAGCAAAGCGACCGACACATGGTCTTCCATCCCTCTACACGTACGCCACACGTCACCACGTACGTACGTCTGCTCTTGGGGGGCACACCCCCCCCCCCGTCCGGTGTTGTTCACTTGCAACACACCATTCGATGACTAAACCAATCCGACAACAAAACAGTTTATCTTCCCTCTCTCTCTGCCGCACCCTCCCCCAACACCTCCGGCGTGTCACCACTATCGCTCAACACACCAGGTGGTCGCAGATCGCGTCCACGGGAAGGCGCCAACCAATCACGCCCGTTGAGCACGGGATCACCGCCCCCGCGCCGCCCTCCAGCCCGAACACCTCCGCCGCGCGCTGGCAGATGCTTCATGTTCGTTTTCCGTGTTAGTCCGGGCCCGCGTAGTGGCATCCAACCAGAAGGAAAAGACGAGCGCGGGTGGGGCGGGGGGCACCGCAAGGGTGGTTGGTGGAGGGGTTGACGCCATTAGTGGGTAAGGGTTTTGCTGACCGCGGCATGTCGATACGCCCCTTCGTATTCCCCCCATTTGCTTTCCGCCCGAAAGAGAAATAGCGCTTGGTGGTGTCTCTGTGCGGAGCAAGGAATAGATGTCGTTTCGTCTCGAGGCGTGGTTACCAGGCAGGCAGTCAATCCACTCACAGACAAACAACCAAACGAAAAAGGAAAAGGGGCTTGCCCCCCCTACTCGCCCACCCCCTGCAGGACGATTTCGACGACCGTACTCTTTCTCCTTCCTCCTCCTTGTCCAGCTGTTACCCTCTGTACGCGGCCAGCCTTGTCTTATGTGTCCTAACCCCGCGCCCCCCTCCTGGAGCCTGGTCCGGTGAGAACCCGGCGTGCTCCGTCCCGGCTTTGTAGGGATGCGAGGTCAATGGTCAAACGACTACGGCATGCACGACTATGAGTACACCCCCCCCCCCCCCTCCTACGCTTATCCCCCGCACCTCTCCGAGTCAGCAACCCCTGCACTGGCGCCGCCTCCCTCGCCATCGCCTCCTGGACACACGTTGGAGATCTGATAGACGCGGGCCGCAAAACAAGCAAGAAAAACGAACAGCAGCAGTGAAGACGATTTCAGTACTGTCTATATATATATATATATGTAGTACTCTACATCCGCTGAAAAGTGTAGTACACGTCTCACCACGAAAAATGGAGGGACTGTCGCCATAATAAATAGGACGAAAACACGCACACACACACTTACCGGTTGTTGTCATGTCTGTACCTTTGGTTCGTCGGACAGAGGGAAACGGCTTTAACAGATACAAAAGTAGTATCACAACAGGAGAAGCGAGGTCAAGGACGGCAGCGCACGCCTGCAGCATTGTGCCACCGCGTTGTCTTGAGAGAGGATGTTTTTCCGCCGCCGGCGGCGCCGGCGCCACCCGGCCACCCGCATACAAACCCGCTGTGGGAACACACCCGGCGGTACCGCCATTCACCCTTACGTTGGGACGACCAAGAAACGACTACGACTTTTAGACGCGAGGTACTCCGAACAAAACAAAACAAAACCACAAACAACAGATAACAGCAGTGAGTGTACCCGCAATCGCACCTTGTTGTTGACCACAACCGCCTGAATAGCCCTGCCCTCGGCGGCTAGTCGCTCCTTCCCGACGATCACGGGCGCGCCCGGAAACATGTTGCGGGTGAAAACGGCGGCCCATCTGTCGGATGGCTGTTTCATCGGGGGCCGGCGGGGTGGGTGGGTGGGTGGGGGGGGCGTACTCTTATGTTTTGCATGTCTTAGCGGTTAGACCATTGACCACGCGTCATCGAGAGGACGGAGCATTGTTCCCACAGGACCCATCACCGATGGCCAATCGTTCCTTCCTACTTTGCCAAAGGTGGCTCAAAAATGTCTTCCCTAGTCTGTCTATCCTAACGATATCCCTTCCCGCCTTTTCAACCCACTTCCTACTCCCCAGTACAGCTACCGTCCTCTCCTCTCTATTCCATGCCTCAAACATCTCCCTGTACCTCCCTTCTATTTTTCCCAGCTCGGTCATGTACACTTCCCTCTCCTCTTCGTACCACGGGTGGGTGGGTGGGTGGGTGGGGGGGGGCATACTCATTGCATGCCTTGGTTGTTCGACCATTCACCACCGGGGGCGGGTTCTCATTGCGTTGTGCCCGCCGTTCGCCACAAGGCCATTGACCGACAAAAAACCATCCTACTCTTTCTCTCTCTCTCTCTCTCTCTCTCTCTCTCTCTCTCTCTCTCTCTCTCTGTGTGTGCCTGTGCGTCTGTCTCTCCTCTGCGTCGCTTCCCCGATCAATCAGTTTGTCAGCAGGGTTCGCCGTAAGGAGTGCGGTTCGCGGTAGGAGTAGGTCCTGCTATAGCGAAACCCCAGCCGGGCAGACTGGAAGTTAATTTCCAAGAGTCTTATGGGCGTTTGGCACAGCACCCCTCACGTGGGATCACGCCGACCGCGTAGCTTTAGCTTCCAACCCAACACCGAAAAACGTACCACAAGCACCAGACTAGACCGAAGCCAACGATGAAACATGATGGTACATACTTAATTAAGGAACAATAAAAACACACACAGAAAGGCTACCCATTCAAGATATACCCACAGTCGAACGGGATGTGGTGGAGTCTTTTCAGTGAGTGGAGGGAAACCGGCTGGGTATTGGACTTATTTCGAGTCTTTTTAAGTCTATACACTGATGATTTATACCAGTGATGCCAGCTGGTACTAAGTACAAAAACATCTGTATAGGTAACTTACATTTTACAAACATCCCCTGTAGTCCTCTATTGGGTCGACGACAAAATATCGGGGAGAATCCCTCCGTTGTGTCGTGCATTGTAAAATGTAACCTTCACAGGGGACACGGCGCAGTGTCTACGTAACATAGAAGCAGCTTGCTTCATCATTGCTCCCAGAAAAATACACCTTCTTTGCCCCCTGCCCCCCCCTGGCGAAAAAGACACTTGCGACAGGTCGGGTCGCGCATCTGCCATACACACTGCTCGCCGCTATTGTTCCGAAAAATACTATTATGTACCTACTACCCAAATACGACACTAGCTAACACATCGCTGGGACATCATTTGGGCTTCAGATAAAAAATATATATCACCGGGTGTTGTACGCTGTGTGGGGGGATGTCATATCTTATCTTACGCGGTGGGGGGGGGTGTTATCTTGCGTCATCTTATGCGGGGCGGGTGCTATCTTGCGTCATACCATATATACTCGCCTCGTCAAGGACGATCGCCGTGACGTTCATCGTCACCTCCGTCGGGACCTCCTTGGGCACGAAGCGGAGCCCGTCGGTGCCCACCCGGAACCCCAGCGGGAGCTTGCCTTGCCCCTCGAGGTGGTCGTGGTAGGCCTCCTCGGAGTTGAACTCCAGGGAGGAGGCGGCGTCCGTCGGGGGGCCGGAGCTGGTGGAGATCGTGGATGTGGTCTCCGCCCCGGCTGTTGGCGGTAGGGTGTTTGTATTGGAGATAAGCGTTGTTGGAGGTACTACCGTAGGCAAGCGTGGTAGTCGAGACAGCAACGCGTATTAACAGGGGCTGGTGGGGGGGGGGGGGGGGGGGGCGTACTTTTATGGTTTGCATGCCTTAGCGGGTAGACTATTGACCACGCGTCCTCGAGAGGACGGAGCATTGTTCCCACAGGACCGATCACCGATGGCCAATCGTTCCTTCCTACTGGTGGGGGGACCAAACGCAGCAGCATTGGTGTCACCGCGTGCTTACAATCGCCTGCGTGCGTTCGTTGGAACAAAACCTGGCGTGGGCACCCACCTAGAGAGTGGGGGCGGCTCCTACGTTCCTACTGATCTGCTGCTGCTGCAACGGTTCTCTTCCGATCCTGATGCCGGTCATGCTGCGCGGGCATCACCACGTCTCCTGCCCGCGCAGCTGTTCTGGCTACCGCTGCTGCTGCTACGGAAAGGAGGGCCGTAACCAGCAGCCGCGGGAAGTGGTGTCCGATTCCCAACACGATGCATCTATGCACTTGGCGCCCGCACTCATGAACCTTGGAATTAAGAAATTCAGGCTGAAAAATAATGCGCAAATTAAGAAGTTGGCCATCAGAACAGATGCTCAGCCAAGAAGCCCACACTAAAAGCTATACAGTAGTCGCTGTTGCGGTATCCCATACAGAGAAAACAAGAAACTACAGTCTGGACCAAAAAAAGAGGTTCAAATGTGCAGGCGCAAACTGTACGGGATGAAGAACGGATCCAGGAACGTTCCAAAAAACATCCAGCAACAGCAGTTGTTGTTTGTTACATATCGTACCTGTGGAGGCGAGACGGGTCGCCGACCGTCGGAAGGGCCCCCGCGATCTGGCAAACCCCTTAACCTTTTCCGCTTCCACGAAAGACCTGCGTCGAGTGAGATGGGTTTGCACGTGCTCGTCGGCACACATGTATATATATGTATTCGATCGCCCTTGTATATATGTATGCCTCAACAAACATGCAAACACACACATTTTCGGTAAAACTCATCCAAAAAAGGGGTGGCTCCCTTTATTTATCTTTTCTTTCTACCAAAAGCGCGATGAATTGATTAAGCTATAATACACGAATTAATTAGGCTATAAATTATCTAATGCACGAGGTGAGAGGCCGGGAAAAATAGTAATGGATTCTTAGCGTCAAGACAAATGACCAACCTGTGTTTTGACGTACTGCTGTACGAAAACAGACGGAAGATAAGTGCCGGTCGTGCGTACTTGTTGTGGGAAATCTGGGTAGTTCTTTGCTGCCTTCCACGCATGTATGTTGCCGGCCGGACTCGGATCGCCTAGGATAATCTTGAAGACAGCAAAGTAGGCCAACTTCATCATGCGAATCCCTCTCCCCCCCCCTCCCCTCCTCCGTGAGTCTCTTGTCCCCCAGTAGACATCTCACCTACACGGACCCGCCCCCGCCCCCCCTTCTCCTCTCGGGCCGTTCCTCGCCCTAACCGCCCCCCCCCTCCCCATGCACCGACCATGGGGCACACAGCCGCAGTAGGCATCCCACTTACATGCAGGTCCGAGCCGCAGAAGCAGAAGGCGTCTGGTGTTGAGCTAGGCGGGTTCGAGCGCTCACCCAGAACGATTGGCACCTGTCAACGCCAACAGAGGGACAAACAAACACAACAGGCACCAATGACGCATAGAGGTTTTCTTTGTACCGAAACAAACATCAAGTGGAGGCGGGAGACGAAAGCAGATACTGGTGTCATCCAGCAGCGTGGAGCGGGGAAAAGAAGGAGGCGTGCGCTGTCGATAGCCGTCGTTGCATGTGACTGTATCCGTAGGTGACGGAAGATACTCCCCCCCCCCCCTGGACCGATTCTCCCCTCTCCCGGTGTTTGCCATCGGGGTTGGGTTTTCGTCGCTTGGCAACGACGTTGTAAAACAAGCCACCCCCCCCGGTGTTTGCCATCGGGGTTGGGTTTTCGTCGCTTGGCAACGACGTAGTAAAACAAGCCAAGTCACTTCGTGAGCTCGGCAACCAGGTTACCGCTTGTTTTTTTTGCCTTTGTTTTTTGTTTGCGGTAACCATGAATGGTGGTCGAGTAGATTATTCTGTGCGGGGTCGAGAACCCTCACTCCGCGCAAAGGGGATAATCGCACGTTGTGTTCAATTGGTCAAGCACCCTCGAGGCAGTTACAAAGCGCTTACAACTGTCTCTGGAAGTGAAAGCGCCAGAAAATAAATTAAGCCATACGCAGCTGTCATTCGTACGCAAGGAAGTAAGCACAAGATCCCGAACACCCTTAGCAGGATGCAGCGCACCCTTCATGCGACTCGCCGAATACCTCACGGCGCTTCGCGCTTGGTGATGTGAGAGCCTGGTCCGGTGAGAACCCGGCGTGCTCCGTCCCGGCTTTGTAGGGATGCGAGGTCAACGGTCTAACGACTACGGCATGCACGACTATGAGTACCCCCCCCCCCCCGCCCCCCCCCTGGACCGATTTCTCAAACCTTGACTACTCTCCACTAAAAACAGAGTCACCGTGCGGTGACTGCGATTGGGCGGTGACTCGTATCGTTTAAAACGTACGAAGTAAGTGCTTTACGGTAATTTTTGAGGCAGAAAGTATGCTAATTACGAACTATGAGTCTTCAGTAGCCTACCGAGAGACACGAGATTACGTTCCTACCGGAGTTCTGTCTTTCGCCGATATTCGTCGCAGAACGTGACGTGGGTTGCGACGGGCGAGACAGCAGCAGAACTAGCAGCAGCGGCGCACTATCAGGGCCGCCACGCGCTCGAGGGAAAACTGCACTTCGGCAAAGGTTGTTGAATCAACTACTTGAACATGAACCAAGCAAGCAATCGAGAGACCGGCCTGGTGGCATCCATGCATCCATTACCGCCGTACTGTGTATAGGTGACAAAAGATACCACACACCCCTGGACCGATCTTCAAAGCTCGGTTACTCCGCAGTATGACACGGTCTTCGTCGAGATCTTTCCGAAAGTAATCATTTGATCTTGCATCCTCTTCCTCGGTGGTACGGTGTATGTACTCCCTAAACCCAAAAACAATTAATTAAATCAAACACCCCTATATATACCATGCGCCAATTGCGGAGCTGGATTGTTGGAATGTGAGGTACGTGTGACGGTGTACTCTTGTGTATGACCTGCACGGTACGAAGTACTGTAATGTCGCCCGTTCGCCTCATGTCCGACTATCGCTTTGGTTCCATCCTTCGATATTACATCATTGTATGATTTGCCTTAGAGCAGCAGTAGTCTGCTTTTGAAAATCGGCCCAGGGTGTGCGGTATCTCTCGTCACCTATGCATACAGCTCTAGTCTACTGCGCACTGCTTGCGTCTTTCGGGGGGGGGGGGGGGTACGTGATTGCTGTGGCGACGGCCAGCCGAAGCTTACGTCAGAGCGATCTCCCATGCTCATTTACCAGGGCGGCCTACTACAGGTGGGTGACCCACACACGGTGGGTCACGTCCACTACGTTGGCACAGCAGCAGTCAGTCGACCGTGTAGAGAGGGAGAGGAGAGCAGCATGCGGTGTTGCTTTAGCACCACTGACTGGCGGATGGGACAACCATGGGTCTTTTTCTCGGCAGATCCTTTCCTCGCCACGACTCCTCAGACTACGCCAACACCGACACACACATGGTGGGATGCGGTAGCCCTCTTTTTCTACCGAACGCACACAAGGGAACTGTTGCTGCAAAGCAGCAGTGCCGCATGGTGGTGGCCATGTAGCAGTTGGGTCGAAATGTGGAGTACACATGTTTTCGTTTTGCTCACCCTGCAAGCTTGAGCAGGGCCGTCAGGCCGCAACTCCTCAGCAAAGCCCTCATCGAACTGTGCACAGGCGGGTAGAGGAGAGTGGGCCCAAGTTTGGCTTGTGGGCGGGCCGCAGAAACCACCAGACACAGCAGCAGCAGTCGGGCAAAAGCCACCGAGAACAGGCCGCGGTTCTAGTGGTGTCCTCGGTGTCTAAGGCATGTCTGGTACGGGGACGCTGGACATGGGAGATCTCGGAGATCACACAAGCTGGATGCTGCTGGGCTGCCTCGGAGCAGAACACCCACTGCTTACACACTCTCTCCATCTGCTATCTTCCTGTCGTTCTTCCCTTACCCCTCCCCTTGGACTGGGCATCCCGTCTCCCTTTCTTTTCATCTCTGTCGCTTCAAGCGTGTTATCCTGCTGGCTGCGGGATTGCAGCAGTAGTTTTAGGCGAAGTACGCTCTCTTGGAGGTTCAACCCTCCCTTTCAAAACTCGCTCATGTTTTGGTCACGGCGTAGCGCGTCGTGCCTGGTGCTGCTTGCTGCGGCGCTCGTGGGGGTTACTCCAGGATCCGAAGGCTTCCTTGGTGCACCTCAGTTCGCTGTCGCTGCTGGTCGGTCGGGTATGACGGGAACAAGGGGTTGCTGCAGAACAACAGGCGCGCGGCAAGGAGGTGGGTGCGCACGCAGGTCATGTGTACTGCTGTGGACCTTTTTTGCGGAATATCTTTCGAAGTGTAATAGTCCAACACACTCTCTAGCAGTGCTTTCCTTTCACACAAACACCCTACAACAGTTAATGCTGGAATGTTTTTTTCGGACTACAATAGAAACCCAACACCTCGTGCACTGCACCAAACTGCCTACTCGGAGTATCGGCTATACAGAGAATGGTCGACCAACGGAGGCACTGCTTGTTTTATGTACACTACCTCCCTACTGCTTGTAGTCCTTGTACCGAGCACACGTCCGAACAGAGGTTCCTGCAACTCATCAGGATGGCCGCATGTGTGTCATGTGTCGCACCAATGATGGTGGTTGGCATCAACCATGCGGAAAGCGGTAACCCACGATTGGATAGAGGAACACCACACATCTGTACATGTTGTAGTGTTCGCCGCTACTATTTCGCGAGAGTCTCATCCCCCCCCCCCTCCACGGCGCTCGCACGGTTCAAGGAGAAGATATCTGTTGCTTGTGCTGAGAGAGAAGAAGAAACCAACGAAAGGAGGATCTAGAAGTGTACGGAATGTTGGAATAGGGTTCAAGGAGTACCTACACGGACCAATGGATGCAGGGACAAAGCTCAAGGTCAAATTCAGGGCCGGCGACATTGGCCTTCGAGAACGTAGACGAAGGTTTCGGAAGGCGACGATGAAGACGACAAGTTCAAATGTGATTGCGAAGCCGAGTGCGAAGACCGGGTCATGTAGTTGCGGAGTATTCGTTGTACAAGGAGAGGGAGTGTACATGACTGAACTGGGACAACATAGAAGGAAGGTACAGGGAGATGTTAGAGACATGGAATAGCGAGGAAAAGACGGTAGCCCTACTGGGGCATAGGAAGTGGGTTGAAGAGGCGGGAAGTGATATCGATAGGATAGATAGACTAGGGACGACATTTTTTGAGCCACCTTTGGCAAAGTAGGAAGGAACGATTGGCCATCGGTGATCGATCCTGTGGGAACAGTGCTCCGTCCTCTCGAGGACGCGTGGTCAATGGTCTATCCGCTAAGGCATGCAAAACATAAGAGTTCGCCCCCCCCCCCCCGCCGCGCGCCTTTTCAATCCCCCGTGGAACCAACGAAATATCTATGCATACGACGTTTTGTTCTGCCGTGGAACTAACGACAAATGTATTTATTCGACAACTAACCCTCGTCAGGACAAGTGGTAGTCGCAACAAAGAGCGGCGACGGTGAGGCTACAGCGGCAACCGGAGGCGACGTAGTGAGAACCTCTACGGCCACGTCCACCTGCCGTAACTGCAAGCAACAATTCAACCCAGACGACAACGTGGACGGATCTTGCTCGTGAGTTCTAGGCTGTGGGTCCGTCGGATGCGTGAGCTATTAGCTGTTCACCTCCTGTTTGTTCGGGTGTACCGACGTGGTTGATGGTGTCCGTATGTCTTGGGCAGAACCTGAGCGATGTGGATGGGGGGGATGGGCGCAGGGTTGTGTCGATGAGATTCTTCGACACGAACGGAAGAAGTTGGTGCTGGCCCTCGATGTTTTTTTTGCCGGGACTTCGCGCACGTGCTTGGATCCCAGCGTGTTTTTTGAAGAACATAACAACATAGATGAGCTTGCCTGAAGACGGTTTGTTCGGCCCCCTTCCTTACTGAGTTTCTTTTTCGTCTCCTCCTCCTCCTCCTCCTCCTCCTTCCTCCCTCTACCCCCCTCTTTTTCTCCCTGTCGACCTAACTGCCTGTCTGCCTATAATTATTTGTCCTGCCTCTGCTGGTTCTGTCTCCGCACCCACCCCCTCAACTCGTTCCCCCCTCCATGCACTCGGGTGCTTTCGGACCAACTACAACACCACGACTACCACCATCACCATCACCGCAACAACAAGCAGGTATCACCCGGGTCTGTTCAGCGGGCGACTGAACCGTATCAACGACGTCGACACCTCCGGCCTGGAGTACTTCTGGTCTTGCTGCGGAGAGACCGACCCTTCCCACCCGGGGTGCGTCAAGGGGAAACACGCTTCCTACGATGACCCCCCCGAGGGAGGGGATGGAGCGTGGAGATCCCCGCTAACCGGCACCCTTCGGTAGTGGCGGTGCCGCTGGTGATCACAGCGAGTTTAAACCGGCCGCGCAGCAGTATAGTACGTAGCCGTGTGCACCACACCCTCTACGGAGGTGGGTCATTTTTCTCTTGGCCGTCGGCAATATGCATCGATGAGGTAGGCCACCGTATGATAGAAGCGTCGGCCCGGGGCCTGATATATCGGTTGATTGATTCATCATCAAACTAACGTACGTACGAAGAAGTATATTTTATGCAATAGTGCTGTGTGTGGTCGCTTGCTTGTCTGGTTGCTCTGTTTGCCTTCAGGTGGGTTGGTTGTTTGGTTGATTGCGACAAGGGAGGGGGCGGGGAGCTGACCGGTAGACTCTTCTTTCCTAAAGTACAACGCGACCATCGTTCAGAAATAGACTAAATAGTTCGTTCTTTAAGTATGTCTTCAAGCCATTGAAGGAGCACGCACTGCACACTTTTCTCGATACCGGCAAATTTACTGGACGACGATGTAATGCGCTCGTTTTGTCGCGTAACGCGCGCTGTGGCGTAGTTCCGTGCGGGAGACGATGTGGTTGCATTTCCGGACTGCTCATGGGTACGCGCGAACACTTTATGGTGCCTTCGTGGACCGCGCTATGTAACCGGCGGACCAATTAATTCGCCAGTCTCAGTGCGGCTGAAAACAGAAAATGCTTGCTCTCAAGACCATGATCTGGAACCCCGTGAGGGGGCGTCATGGGGGAGGCTAGGCTATGCTCCTCTGGAAAAAGAAACGGTAGCAAACGAAGACAACCGCACGTGTCTAGATACACCGAAGGCCGTTACTTTGCACTCTTGCTTGTTGTTCTGGTCCCCAGTGGCATGTTGTTGTTCACTCGTTTCTTCCTTGTGTTCACTATATGTACTCTCCTCGAAAACACATTTATCTATTGTACCATTACAGGTAACTCTCTTTATCTCCGGCGTTTGTTGTGCGGAAGGTCATCTGGCTCACTAATATTCCTCCCTTCCTCACCATCTCTTCCATCCTCCATACTTGTTTCTATCCCTCGCTTCCCTCCTCATTCGTTAAGACAACTCGAATCTGTGTGTGTGTGTGTGTGTGTGTGTGTGTGATCTTTGCTTCCTGCTGGCCAATTGAAAAAACGTCAGTCTGATCGCGTAAGGACGCAAACGAACACGCTTGCTTCTTACCGCGGGCTGCCCGGTAGGAGGGTGCGGAGGAGATTGGATGACAGCGTGCTACACCACACCAGTAATATTCGGGCTGCTTTACATGCATGCATGCTCCTGTGCTAAAGCTTGCCCTGCAGTGGGTTGCTCGCTATGTGACTTCCAACGGGGGCTTGAGCACGTTGTTCGCCTCTCTCCGCGGTTATTATCCTGGAACTCTCTCTCCACTGCCACTCATTTTGCTCTGAAGATGTATCCCTCCATTTGTCGCTGTCAACGAACGTATGCATGCATGGAACGTCTGATGGATCGCAGCCCATAGTCCTCACCACTTAAATTCCTCTGCCTTCGTCTCGTATCTTCGGTCCTTCAAATTCATCGTCGTCCATGGTTACTGTCAAGATCGCTCATTCTCGTCCCATCCACCATGCTCCTGGTGATCCATCTCCATCGTTTCTTCCCCCTCGGAGTCAATATACAACTCATCCTGCATCATCACCCGCTTGCAAAGGGATAAATCCAACACCAGGACACTTTTGCATCGAGGTCCCAATGCATCAAGAAGAGGTCGGTAGAGACGCGGCCACACAAATCACGTGGCGCTTCATCCGGCGATCGATGTGCATGCACGCGGGGAAGTGTAGGAAGACATCCAACAACAAGCGAATTGAGCGCTTTGCCTGTTATCTTTGGCCGGACTCCACATCAGCCCACCGCACAAGACGAGTTGTTCACGCCAAGATTTCGGACAGATACGCGGCCGCTCAACTCTCTTTGGGCAAGTGTTGCGCAACGACTTGTTGACTCGCCGGAGGCACGCAATCGTAAAAGAAACGGAGAAAATCCGATTGACGCTCCGGATTTCGCCATGAAGTGTGGCTTGAGAGTTTGGTCGTGCGGCATGCTGTGTGAATGCGTCTCCCTTGTCGCGACTGGGACTCCGACGATCTACAGTCGTACAAGGTTCGCGTTTTGCTAGAAGCGAGTGCAGCCGAGCAGTTTGAATCGCTGATCATAGCCTCGCTCATCCGTGACACAAACGAAGAGCAGCTCTTGCACGATCTACTTGATGAATGTGTATATTGAAGGGTCGACGGCGTGAACCTTAGCTCGCTCGTCAACCAAGAACGGCCACGTGCGCCAACTGCCTCCAGAAAAAAGAGGGTCAGGTTCGGTGTTCAAGGTTCGATCTCTGCTGGGCGTCGTTAGAAAATACAACCAGACACGCGAGCCAGAACGTTCACCCGGTATCCATCCGCAGGACAGTCTCGAAGGATAAAACAGAAGACAGATTTCGTGGATATTTTCATTAAGGGGTGGGGGGTCCACAAAAACGTCGAAGGAATCACAGGTAAAAACGGACGCAAGCGCCCGTTCTCCCACTGCGCAAACCCCGCACAAAAAAAACACAAAAACAGAGGCGAAAAATAATTTCTTCCTTTTCTCAGCGAGCTTGTGCGGGCGACAAAACCCTTCCGAAAACCTTTATCGCGGCAAAGGGCACGTACGTTGTTCTGTTCCACGTACTTAACCGCGCACGGGACGACTGCGGGGGGCTTCCGCACCAACACCTACACCACAACTGCCCCCGATCGTATTTTTCCCGCGTGCTCATTGATAAGCCACCCCCCCCGCTTCTAAAATAGAAACCGGATAAAACACTCTAACACACCAGAGCCGAGGCCAAGAATCTGGAATCTAACAAAATCTTGCAATATTTTTGATATTTTTTGCCCCCCCAGTACGCCGGCTTCTTTGTTGCTCTTCCTGCCGCTATTGACGCTGCAGGCCAAACATGCATACAGAGCACCGAAAAAACGCAGAACTACAACAGACGAGACCCGGAAGGCGTTCGCGCTCACAATCCAATCCTTTTACGTCTATTCGAGAAAGAACCAAAACCGTTGCCAGCACCGAAAAAACTTACGGCCCGCGCTTATTCGTCCAATCTATCCATCCATCAGATCATGACCCTACTGGTCAAAAGCCACGTCGTCACACACCCCCGGGGACAAAAAAACGGGCTCTCGTGCAACAGGACGAAAAAAAAGAAAAAATTAACTGTCATCATTCTTCTTCCTTCCCTCTACTTGTTCATCTCTTGCCCCTCGATGACGCCCTTCTTCTTCTGCTCGGTACCGAAGTACAGCGTGATGAGGAACGAGCACGGGATGAACATGCCCACGACGATCGCGAGGGTGGCAGTGCCGTTGTCCGCGAGGAGCTCGGTGGGGAGCTGCGCCAGCGCGCTGGACGGGTCGGCCGCGAAGGAGGCGAGCGGGGAGCAGACCGCCGCCGCCGCCCCGAGTGCAGCCGCAGGGACGGCCGCCGCCGGCAAGCTGGACTTTGCGCTCATCTGAACGGCCTGCTTCATCGCCACTGTAGGGTTACGATAGCCGGAACATCGGAGGGGAGGGGGGGGGGTCGTTAGGGATGTATGTATGCATGCACAACTGGGCATGTCCTCAAATCGCGAGATGAGCTGGATGTGGGTTGGTTTTGGTCCTTGCCGCGGCAGGCGCCGAGCATTCTCGGTTGACAAGAAACTGTACAACATGGCCTGGTACAAAATCACAACGCCCATGTTGCTGACACCGGGGTCTGACCATGTTCAACGCGATAGGCCAGGATGAAACGTGTCTGTTCGGGGGAAGCTGTGCATACCACACCGTGAACTCTTCGCCAATCGTTCTGCGGGGGATTTCAGAGGGTCCACGAGCAAGTTATGCGCCAACCCAAAAAATAACAATGACGAATGATGCTTTGCGCTTTCACTCGTATACCTATCTATCTGCCACATCCCCACGACGTAATCCTGACCAATATATATACCCTCTCCCCGGTTTTCATGGCAGAGGGGTTAGGTAACTCGCAGTCGTGAAATGCGTGTATGATCATACACGGTCGGCACCACCCGGTGTACAAATCGTTGTAGAGGATTAGCGCAACTGAGGGCATAAACACGTGCAGGGATACCCAGCCAACAACGGTAGACAGTTCCAAATGCACCACAACGACTACCCTGTCCCTGGCGTACATGTTTCCAACGCCACATGCATGCAGACCGCCCATTTTGATCTGTTGAGAAAAACAAGTACCTAACATACGTGTGTATTGGTCTCTCGAGACCGCTGAATGTGTCGCATAAATGGTAGCTGTTTACTTCAGAAAGCATCATTTTCGGCGCCACGATACAAAAAGCCCATCATCGCACCGAGGGTTTTAAGGTTCAGATGTCGAAAAAAAAACACATGACAGCAGGCCTGAGGAAACAAGTTGCTTCGAATTGCAAAATATAAACGAAACTGTGATAAATGCGACAGCAACACTTGTGTAGTGAGCACCTGTCCAGGAACACCACCAAAATATTGAACGGGGTGAGGACTGCTCTTTGGACGAATTGACCACTACCCGCACTGCTGTCATCTTGTACTCTCTTTGCAAATGTTCACTTACATGTAAGTAAATAGCAGGCAGCACAACCGCCGATGTCACACGGGCCATGTAGCACAACAAGGCCAAGCCAGAGTTTACATTTCATTACTCCAGGTGTGGGGATGAGGCAGCGGCGAGGCTCGCTCTATTTTTACTTCGTCATAATAGCTGAAACTGCGGTCTCGGAAATAACTCCCCCGTCCCTCTTGACAACTGCTAGCGCTTGCTTGGTTCTCTCCAAAAAAGAACACCGGGTAACCCCGCGTGAACGCAAAAATGTGGGTTCAAAGAACATGGCGTCAGCCCATTCAGTCCCATCTCTGTCTCAATCTGAGGGTATCGGCTGGAACACGGACTTCTGACCACAGCAGAAAACAAACCATCGCGGACGCGTGCATACACCAACCCCATGGATGCCCGTTTGTGTCGCGAAACCTAGAGGAGAAGGGTTCAGTGACGGGGAGCTTTTGATCTGCAGGTACAGCAAAATGTTGTTAGGTCTCCTCGCCGGTTAAGGTGTCGGCTACTGCTGTGTAGTATCGGCGTCTGCTGCAAAAGGGGGACTGCTATCTTCCGTGGACTGCCTGCCACAATGCTGTTTGCGTTCCTGACTGGCGCTTGTACACAGCAAACTACCATGCCAAGGGTACACACACGCAAGGCCACCACCAGCAACCAACTCATGGGCATGTCTATTCCCGTCCAGGCCCACGCGGCAACAATCTTACGACAGCCGTAACGCAGCCGGGGTGAGTCAGCTTTCAGTGTGAGGCGGTGCGTATTTCGCTCATGTTTGAAGCCGTCGGGAGGTTCAACATACCATTGCCGTTTATTGGTGACAGCAGTGTGAGCGCTTGAGCATCCTGCTGTTTGGTTTTCAACCTAGATGATAAATTTTCCAGCTTGTCAGGGCGGCTTCGCCCGAGTGTCAAGCATAGCCATGCCTTGCACCAGGCTTCGTCGTAAACACGTTTGATTCAGCAACGCAATCGTATTTGACCTTGGTATGTGGGATGTATGTACGCGCAGCAGCCGTGCGTAGGGAAAAAAAAAGGAACGACCGCAAGAACCACCCGAACGAGTCAGAAAAAACGGAGGTCCTCCGTGTGTTTACGCAGACACACCAGAGATACTGGTCAAAAAGGAGGCGGATTGCAGACAGAGCGACCGGTGTAATCCGCAGCGACTCCGTTACCGAGGGGAGTTGGGGTAGTCCTGCTATCCTTGCGTTGGGGCGACCATAACGAGGAGGAGAGCATGAATCTGTGACCCCGCGACATTCCTTCGCCCTCAGTAAAACCAAGACACAGCCATCGCTATTTCAGCGCGCGCCCGGTTCGCTTCATGCATGCACACGGACGGATTCGTGCGGCTTCCCGCCGCAATTGAGCTGGATACGCATGGCGCGCCAAAGGCCCTGTTCGCCGGGGATCAGTCTTGGGGAGGGGGACGGGCTATACCGAACCCTCGCAGCGAGGAAACACACTTGAACATACTGTCCCAGGAATCAATCGCATGAACACCAAGCAGAGGAGACTCACCATTCCGTGCGACGGCAGTTGGTGCGACGAACCCAGACGCCAGCGAAACAAGGCACAGAGCCACCAACACAGCGAACGCCTTAAAAGCCATGGTAAAAGATGTGTGGAGTTTGGAGTGTAGAGGGCGAGAAGGCTAGCGTGGGATTCCTTGGGAGCGGAGAGGCAATTTTGTTGACAGACCAGGGGCATCAGGCTTGAAGCCCCAAGATGGGGGGGGTACGCAAACAATATCATTTACCCCCCTGGCGTTGGGGGAGTTTGTAGTGGTAGACTGGCGTCCTCTGTAACCGCCAGTCTGTCTTTCGTCTACCGTCATATCGTTTATGTTCAAGTCTGTTGCGCACTGCTCTTTGTATCACGCAACATGTGCGTAGCAAGCGCACAACAATGAAACATGAGTCGCGGAAAGGCAACGGGTTGCGAGAGCCAACCAGCCGACCCTCCACACATACAAAGTACTGTAGGTGATACCCGGATGGTTCCGACCTAACGTGCATCATGGGAGCGTTGCTGCCAGGCCTTGTCGGCCTTGCGGTGACCGCCGCCGTATTTCAGAGAGAACTAAGCGCGTGGATTGTGAGCGCAGGGCTGAAGTACTTCCTTCGAGACCAAAAAGCGAGCGGCGGGGTCTGCTCTCGGCACCCGGCGGCAGGGGGAGAAAATGGCGAACACAATGTATCAGCACCAAGAACAACGATCACCTCGATCACGTTCCAGAGCATTAGTCTCCGCTTTTATTTTCGGGGCGTCGAGGTCCGTTTGTCGGATGGGGTCATTGTGCGGATCGGAAGGCTTTCCTTTGGGTTTCGGCGCCTGAAGCAGATGATACTACGGCAGCCTCTGCAAAAGGGCAAGGGTAAGGCCATCGTGCTCACTGTGGAGAACGCGAGTGTGTCACTACCTGCTTCCTTGCTCGAGCCCTCTTATGCCACCAAAGAGACGGCCAGACCCGGAAAAAGTTCGATCAACTCCAACCTCGAGGAGGGCAGCAACCAGAAGAAGCCTCCAAGTCTACCTGCAGCCGCGCTGCTTTGGGCACGGTTCGTTGCGATGGAAGTTTGTGATCTGCGGGTGGAGTTAGCTACCTCCGATCAAGCTGGGACTTGTGGTACACGGCCGGCGGGTTCTGAACATAAGGACGACGGCAACGGCGATGATCCTCTCAAAGATGGTGGTTGCGCAAGAAAAGCCGCTGCTACCCATGCGGGTATTGGAGTTCGGGCGATCGAGTTCACGGGAATGCGGCTGGTGGGCTTCGTTTCCAAGCGATCGTCTTGCCTAACGGTGCGTGGTCTCATCTAGACTGATTGGGTATACACGCGTTGGGAAGTTACCCTTTGCTTTTGCTCATTCAACCGTGAATTCACTACCGCTACATGCGGCAGATGCACTCGAGAAAGTTCCGCACTTCTACAGACCCCCCTTCCCTGGTGCATTTTGTCCTCTTGAATATGAAATACGCAGTAGCAGCCGTAGGGTACAATGTAGGGTTCAAGTTTGTAAGTATATACTTTGGTGAAAATCGAACCCTCAAATCTAGGCCACCAAATTCTTGGGTAAGAGCCGCACCGTTACAGCCCCTCGTTTCACCCCACCAAAGCACCAATCACCTGCTCAAACAGAAGTCGAGAAACTTGACAATCCTCCCATTTCTGTCGCGACGCGACTCCGTTTTCGATGCATTGCACGCGCTGGGAGAAGGTGTCATTTCGATTCCAACAGATCAAGCTCGTGGAGTCCGCCATTGAAGCCGAGGTCAAACCGCGGCGCAGGAGACACGGGGTGACAAGAATGTACCCGAGAAATAGCGCGCCGGCTGAGGGAAAACCGCCGCCGCCAACATCGCCGCACTTCAGTGGTGGAAGTAGGAGTGCACACAGACTCTCCATCACATTGGACGGCCTTCACATCGCAGTTGTGGCTGACTGCTCTCGCCCGGAGGCGAAAGGGTACGTTGACTACGGCTGGCTGCTGACTCTCACCTGCAGTTTACTTTCAAGCATCATGGAGGCGATGAGATTTTCATGTGCTGTTGTGTCACCCCTCCCCCCCTCCAGGCGTTGCTAGTGTCTACAAGCCTAGACCCAATGCTCCCATTTTGACCGACAAATTTATGCTGCTGTTTTCTTTGTGCAACCTCTTTCTATTGCGGTGCGGCTATGTGCTGGCGTGCAACATCCCCCTATCGTAGTGCATGACGATATTGTATCCCTGCCCACATACCATTCGTGTCCCAGTTTCCTCGCAGGTGGCTTTCCGGCTTTACACAATTTCCAGACAAGGCAGTTTCAGGGACTGCATTCCCTTACTATCTCGCTGGGGAGAGTCGATGCCGTCTCAGAATTATCCTGGCTAGAAAGCTTGCTAGCGATCCAAAGACGGGCGAAAGATCATCAAGCACAGGGCAGTATACCGCAGTCGATCTCGCTGGATGAGAGCGATCCCTCTTGTCGGCAGAACGGCGGCAACGCGCGTGAACAGCATTTCGAGAAGGCAACACCATCAGTCGCGGAGCACCCTAGCGGTGGCGGCGTCCACGGGAGCGGCGCACCAACGATTCGCAGACAAGACCTACGAGCATCGCAAGGAAACTTGGAGGCACCGGCCAATGACTCGAGTAGTAGCGTTCACGAAGGTATCGCCAACGACAGCGCTAAACGGGCTAACAGGAGCGAAGGACCGACCTTCGTCGAAGGGTCGTCAGCAGGGCTGGACGATGACTCGAGGGTTGCCAAATCAATTCTTGAAGATGTATCGACCCCCGGTGCCCTGGGCCCCACTACCTCTGCTTGTGAGTCTGACGAGCACAACGAGACATTGGAAGGGGCAGCACAGGCAGTGGTGGAGGTGGAGGCGGCGGCGGCGGCGGGAGCCGAAGAGAAAGTGCGGGGAGAGCAAAGGTACTCCGGGTCGTCATCCCAGCCGCCATCGGGAAACACGGACGCGCCTCCTAGAGGCCTTAACGTCGTTGTGGATGCCAGGTTAGTGCCGGCGTGTGCGTCGCTATCGATAGGCGTTTTCACCCTCATGTGCAGCGATGATCGCGCAAGGAACGGCGACGGTACGCCTGCGGCGGACGGCGTCATGTCTGGCCGGTTGGGTAGGCTCGAGATCTTCGGTCGCGGCAATGGCGGGGAAGCTCCGGATTTCCCCGCTACCACCTCCACCACATCTACAGATGCGGAAGAAGAAGCGCAAGGATCTTCAGGGAACAACGCTCTGGACGTGACCTGGAGAACTCTCGCTCCAACCGATGAGGACGAAGAGGACGGCACGAAGCTCAGGCTGGCGAGAGCCGTCCGGAAGATGCTTTGGACGCGCAGCTCAATGCAATTCTCGGACCCAACTGGTGGTCGGGCCTTGGTGCGCCTCGGCGAGCTCAGTGTCCAGTGCCGCCCTTCGGGAGGGGCGGAGGAGGCGGTAGTGGGGGCGGCGAAGCATGGCGCGGAAGAATCTGCAACAAGCTTGTCCTGTGTCGTGGTCAGGAGCCTCTCCGCAGCCCCCACCATCGTCTTCACACCGAAGCAGGCACCGAAGCACAAGGTCCCGATCGAACAACCGCCAAACGGTCTGCTGCCTCAACAGCAGTCGCTTCCGCCGCTGCCCTCAGGACCGTCGTCGTCTGCGCTGCTGCCGGGGTGCCTGCGAACGCTCCTTGGAAACCTCCGAAATTTTCGCCA
Organism: Ectocarpus siliculosus; assembly: GCA_000310025.1. NCBI lineage: Eukaryota > Phaeophyceae > Ectocarpales > Ectocarpaceae > Ectocarpus > Ectocarpus siliculosus. The sequence continues at coordinate 477,673 of FN649743.1, read as the reverse complement.
GTGGCTGATGAGCCGAGAGCGGCTGCCGCTAATGTGGCCGTCGCCACAGCTGGGTTCTTCCTCTGACACCGTGGACTTCCAAGTACTCGAGGTCAAGGTCGAAGCAAGCGCGGTAACCGGCACTGTGGACGCTGGGCTGGCGGGGTGGTTTAACCTGCGGGGTGTGCACGAGGCAGGAGCGTTGACGGCGATGATACAACGGAGAACGAATCTGATCCTCGCTGGTGAGAGAAAGTTTTGTCGCGATACATGAATCCCGACACTAGAATCAAAACATTCCCCCACTCCGTTGAAACCCATCTCCCCGCTTCCTCTCTGTTCGTTCACGTCACTGTTGTCGACTGTGTCACGGTCGAGTTGTTGACGGCAGGCTTATCAACAGGACACGGCGCGTGTGTTCTGTCTGCCTTGAACAAAGGACTACAGAGCGCAAGCCTTTAATTGCTGCAAGGGTTGAACTTTAAGTTCCTCTGACTGACTACTGCTGTTTTTGGTCACATTAATAGTTCTGAAAACAACCGGTGTGTTCAGGTTCAGGTGGCTGCATCGTCACCCCCCACGAACACTCCCCCGGCCCTACCACCACGATCGTACGTTACCGTTGCATGCGTTGGCGTCTTGCTTTCGGAACGGGACAACAATCTACAACGGCACAGGTGGCACACCCCAAGCGAGGACCGACGGTCCTCAAAAGATTGTGTCGATTGACACCGTGAGGGTTGCTGTAGAGGAGTTCATCGAAAACCCTCCCACCATAGCTAGGGAACCCAGAGAAGAGAAGGTAGCTGGCCTTGGCGGGAAAAGACGGCGTGGGCACCCGGGATGGTTCGACTTTGAGGCGGACAACGTTAGTGTACAACAGGTACGGCAAGAGTTATACGAAAAAAAGCCAGCTGCCGACCGCATGAGTCTACTTAGCTTACTACCCAGTTTACTTTGCACCCGTCGCCGTGCTACAGTAGGTCTGTCGTAGCCACTAGTATCATGCGCGGAAGTAATCCACACGTCTGATGACCAACGGACTGAACGGTTCGAGAGGGGGAACATTGTCTTAAACACGTTAACACACAATTACACCTCTCCGCCGCACCCCCCTTCCCATGCACTCTCGGGATTTGTCGCTGTCTGCGCAAACGAAAGGGACAAACCGAGCATCGCGGCAAGAGCCGCATCCCGGCTCCCTGCGACAAGCTGCTCCGTTCGTTGGGAGGCTCGCGCTCGGACTCGGTCGCCGTGGTGCAAGACACCTCTATGTTGTTCAAGGCGAGCCTGATTATTTGCATGTGCGAGTGGGTATTCACACAATTTGTTCTCGGCGACGTCGCGCCTTACGTGCGTTCTCCTACAATTCGAAACCACCTACCACCTACAACACGTTAAAATCTAGCAGCAAGTGGCCCACGTTCACCACTACCCCCTCGATGCATCTCTTTCTTCGAAAGGCATGCGAACTCTTTGAAGCGGCATGTAATGGGAAAGAAATGAGGAGCTATGGATGATGCAGTCGCTCTCGATCGATTCGCAACCGTTCTCCCCCTTTCCCCCTTTCCTCTGAGATCGATCAAAGGGTCCCGTTGCAAGCGTCGCTAGAAATAAAAGCGCAACTAGCTGCTGCACAAGTACTGCTGCTCTAGTATTGGTTCTCTCCTTTGAATAAGCTATCCGAAAGGAAGGTTCAGCTTCAGTATTGTCCCTAAATTCCTTTCCTTTCACACCAGTCCTCGACCTTCCCGCGCGCCTGATGCAGTGCTCTCGGGCGAGCGTTTCCCTCGCGGACAGGCTTCCTCCTCCCTTCGCGGCGTCTGCAACGGCGGCTTCGAGAATGCGGGACTCGGCCATTTTCACCGGCTGCCCTCTTCACCCCCAAGGCGGCGCTCGTAACGGAGACAACGGCCACAACAACAGCAACAATCGGGACGACAACGCCGCTACAATAGGCTTCGTCGAAACGTCTACGGAAGGTTGCCCCGAAGGAGTTCCGTTAGGCTTTGCCGAAGGCCGTGCCAAAGACGACGGCGACGCCACGACATGGAGCCGCCTCAAGCTGGAACTCCGCGGCGTGCGCATGGACAAGGTGGTGGAGAAAGACTCCTTGGGAAGGACGGCAAGGGCTACGATGGCGGTTTCATGCAAGGAGGTATGTGCATGCAAATGCCGGCGCGGTGGACGTCTCGTTTTGCACCTGCTGCAGTGATATCAAGACACACCTCGAGCGTCGAACCAAGACGCCATGGCGTCTAATCGCCCTGTTGTTGTACTCAAGCCACAAGTACCTAGAGGTTCCTCAAATTGAACTACTGTAGGACATCGAGTTGGAGTTGCTCTATCGCGTGTGAGCGAAAGGATTGCTGGGAGGGAGGAGCTTATCTTACTTCGAAGTGGCGAAACAGACAGCTCTCGCATAGGCCATCTACTTGCCGTTGTGCTCAAATTTCCTTTGCAGCCGCTTGAGGGAATACAGCGTACACATACAAGTTTCATGGCTACCGATTTCAGGCCCTCACGGTCTTCGCTGTGACAGAGGACTTTCCCGCGCTGCTGTTATGATCTCTTCCGTCGCGGAAAAAGGTGTCTGGGACTGAGAGCATCGGAGAGGAGTACTGCGAGCATATCGTCAATTTAGTAGGGCTCTCCTTCGCTCAGGTATGGTTTGAAATGGCATCGTGCTGGTAGTGTTGCGGTTGTGGTATTGTTGTTGCGAATGTCAAGCATGTACACAATATTACCATGCAGTTTGGTGGCATGTGCAGGAGCGAGCAGATTGGTCAACAAACATCGTTTCGATCGGGACACGCTTCTTTTCAGAAGGAACAAAACTTGCGGTACCGGGCTGGTTTTCTGTGTAGTCTTGTGATTTATCGTCATCGACCTGTTGATCTTGCGATGCCATGCATGCCCTGGACTGGCAAGGGAGGACCACAATGCAGTCTAGGCCAGCACCAAAATGCATCGTATTCTCCCTTGCGTTGTCAATGTTTCGTAGCAAATTGGAAGAGAACCTCTTGTTCGCATTGTGCCAATGCACACCCACACCGTTCGCGAGAAAGGAGCTTAACTCAACTCTACCCGCTACCACTGTCGCGTAGGTCCGCGTTGCCAATGTACCACTGGTTCTCGGACTCGCACCCGACGCCAAAGCGACCGGCAACGACACTCAAGCGAAACCCGGCGGCCGCAACGGTGCCACCGGTGATACCGAGGAGGTTGATGACGACGGGAGCGGTCAGCCCACTGCTGCGGCAACGAGAGGCGGCGATGGTCATGTTGCGACGGCGGCCTCAGCGGCGCCTGTTGGAGGAGAGGGAGCGATCCCGTGCTCGCCTCCGCCGCCTGCAGCAAGGGGAGCAGTAAAGGCAGAGAATATTATCATTGATCGGACAGACATGGCGTGGTCTGGCTCGGTTCACTGCATGTGAGACGTTGCATGCCCAAACCAAGAGCGCGAAATGGGTCATGTTCATGTTTCGGAAGGCTAGAAACGCAGTGGCACGTGTCGTGCGTTGAGAGCAGGCGTTAGGGTTGCAGATGAAAACCTGCTGTAGATGCCGGCAGATGGTGTGTGAATTACTCCTGAAAACATTGTTACTTGGCCGAATTCCTTTCGCGGTCACTATATCACTAAAAACCTTAAGGCCAGCAACCCATGCCTGATTCCCTCCCCCTGAAACCTCGCCCAACGCAGGCTCCTACGTCTGTCCCAGCGATTGGTATTGACAATCGACCACCTCGTGGGCCTCCCACCGCCGCCGCCCCCGGTAGAGTTCACAAGACGAGTGCTCTTGCGTGGAGCTTACCTCCGCTGCGCGCTTTCGGAGGTGACGGAAGGCCGCCCGCTACGGTCGCCGCCTCCGTCCCAGCGACCGCTGGTGCGCCCCTCGCGCTCCTCCTCCTCCTCCTCCTCTTCCACCTCGTCTCCAGACGATCATTCTTCCCTGCATCCGGCAACGGAAGGTCGACCCCGTAGCCTGGACAGCGACCACGCCGGCGGCAAGGAAGGAGCCCCGTGTTTTCCCGCTTCGTCGGCGCCGTCACATGCCCCATGGTGTCACCACCGGGCGGTCGTCCGCCTCGCTAACTTCAAGATGAGCATGAAGAAGGAGAAGCACCAGGGAGAACATCGGGACTCCAATACTGACTCTGGCCATGATCGGAATCCACTAGCGAAGACAGTTTTTCCGTCATATCGTCCACGTGAAAAAAATCAAGGAGAAGGAAGGAGGGACAATGGCAGGTCATCGACGCCGCAGGATGATAACCCGGCGCCGGACCACGACGCCAAGACGACAATGGACGCAGACTTACTGGAAATCCTGGTACCTTCACCGCGACCACTGCAGGCCGACCTCACACAACAGCCCGGTCTTCGCTTCGCGTCTAGCGGAGCATGGCAAGAAGGGGCAGGAGACGATGGCAGTTGTGCTCCAACCGCAGCCTCTCCTCGTACTGACCCCCACGAAGATAAGACAGACATGGATAGATTTCCGAAAGGTGATGACGAAAGGCCGTCGACGGCAGCAGCGGTGGGAGTCTCCGCCACCGCGGCAAGGAACGAAGGAGAGGCCATCCCTGCGTGTCGGGAGCATCGGCGACGGACATGGTGTGGATTGATGGAACCGGCGACAAGGAGTGGTCATAGTGGCGGCGCCAAACCACTTGTCGAGGAACGTTCTCAGGCGCAAGGTGCAGTGGGCGAGGAGAAGACAGGGGGGGAAGACGGAGAGGCTACGGGGTCGAAAGGGGACGGAGTCGGCGGTGACAACGAGGGCGCCGGTGACGGTCACCCGGGCGATGGCGACGACAGCCTTGCCAGAATGACCAGAATAGTCGCCATCAGCTCCTTCAGGTTCCGACGAAGCCTTGATTGGTCTTTGCCCCGTCAACAGCAGCACGAGTCGCTTGCCTCGGCTGCGACTGGTGGTGCTGCTTCGGCCACGCTCAGCAGCGGTAGTGGTGAGCCGGGGGCTGGGCCGAAAGGAGGAGCGGGGGGAGTCCGCCGGGGCCAAAGCAACGACAGCGACAACGGGTGCAGCGCTACTGCAAGAAGCCGGGACGAGAATCGAGGAACGGAAAATACTTGCTCTCTCGACGTGAAAGCACAACGAGGGAGCGCGGGGGCGCGAGGACATAGAAGCGGGGACGGAGGCGTGGGAGAGGAACTGTCGCAGCCGCCGTTGTGGTCGAGGATGGGCATCGAGGTACGCGCGGGGCACATAGCGGTGTCTTTACCCCCTCGATTTCAGCTGGGTGACTTGCAGCTCGCGGCGATTCTGCAGTGGAAGGGGATTCAGGAAGCTCTAGGTGAGGTTCATAGAAATACGTAGACCTATGGGATACCATGCTCCATGACGTATTCCTGCGATCATCATTCCATTGTAGCATTCCTGCAATGCTAGTACGGCGACGACTGGATTCTCGCCAACCTTGTCGGCGGTGGAGGGTGGAGATGAGATTCGTGCTGGAGATCTTCCACACAATGGTAACTCTCTGGCACAGACCTTTCCCACACTCGTTCTTTCGCAAATCGTGGGTCACCTCCGGTGTAGTCACCCTTCTCTGCTGCACGCAAACGGCACCATGAACGATGGGAAATCGATTATTTCGAGACGATTAGCCTATGTCTTGTTTGGGCGGATGCCAAGTCAACATGTATTCGTCTTGGAAACAATTTCTACACTCCACTTGCTCCTCATCGCGCACCATGCTCCGATTCACCCCGGCTGGTATCACCCCTACGGCCTGCCCGCGGGTTCACCAAATCGGTGGTGGAACCCAACGCCCAGGCGAGACTTCTCCCTCTTCGCCGTCGGACTCTTGCGCCACGTCCGTCCTACTGGGAGGGTTCACCCTCCACCTGGAAAGGGAACCACCGCCAGAGCGAATGCCGCCACCCATTTCTCCCCCGCCAGCCTCTCCCTCGAGTTCTCCTCCGTCTCCACTCCCACGCTCAAAACTCCAGCGGCAAGGAGCGGTCACGTTCGTGAGCACCGCTAGCACAAGCGAAGGCCGTCACAGTGGTTCGGGATTTTTTTCCGCGCTACACCTGGGCCGAGGGAGCGGTAGCATCGGTGGCGATGCCGCGGGTTCGGGAGGCGGCGCCGGCGGAGGGGGACGCGGCAACAGCAGCAACAGCAGCAGCATGCCGTGGCCGCAGCACCCGAGAGCGATCTTTAAGGGCTTGAGGCAGAGCGGTGCGAGCCTCTCCTCCCTTCTCGGGTTCGGCAGCAGCGGCAGCGGGAGCGATCTCAGCGATCACGGGGGCGGAGATAACGCCAGGCCGACCACCCGCCGGAGCTCAACCAGCCCGGCGGCCACCGGAGCCGACACCCCCAAGCGTCGCAGCAAGCGAATCACACAGGTTCCCGAGGGTGAAGGCGGCGATGAAGAGGGAGGGGTTGGCGACGGTAGAGGTTTCGGCATCGACACAAACAGAGGTAGAAATGTAGGCGACCGGGTTTCGGAGACAGAGAGTGCCCGCAAAGCTCGAGGGGACGGGTTTGGCGGAAATGAAGCGAGGGCGAAACCGCTGGCGGTGCTCACTCTCGGCGAAATCAGTTTCGAGGTAAGCCGAAGCCAGTCGTCTCCACGACGAATTGACAGCGCAAGATAGGCAAATTCGGGATTTGCTTGTTGTCGTGATGAGGGTTGTATCATGTCGTGTGGTCTAAGCGCAAAAGGCGGGAGAGGGGAGGCGACGAGGCAGGCAGGAGCCCTGATGCGTTCGCTCTTCCGGTACAGGAAAATTTCGATAGAAGGTGTCGTCCGTGCTTACCCGATGGACAGGAGCGACTTGCATCGTTAGCTTGCCTCTGGCGCTCGTCGTTGCTGCCGCTTGATCTACACTGAAAGGTGCCTAGACATAAGATTATTCCGCACGGCGTACGCACACGCAAGAAGGGTAGTTCGCAGCTCGAAACCGTTGCCCACCGTCTTGCCGCAGTATCCCGTGCGTCTCCACCACCTTCACGCCCAATTTCAATGACCACTGTATCTTCCCGCTCCCTTGTGCACCTTTGTCCCAACGAACTGGGCCTGGTACCGTGTGTGATTCAACTCACGGACGGGTGGATACTCGTCGGCATCGCCAGCTTTCGCGAAAAGAACCTCAGCCGACGCTGCTCGCCGCGGTTCGGGAGCTTGACGAGCATCCAGGTTAGTTAGTGCGGTGCATGGAGACATCGAAGTTAGGGCTGCCTTGACAACCAAGCTGGCGACGTATTGATGACAACCCTGCCAAAGGCAGCGTGCTCCAAGTTCGGGCGACACTATATTTCTGCATCGCTGTCGCCCCGCGCATTGTTGAAGGAAAACAGGGGGGCTGCTATTTTGTAGGCCTGGGGCCATAAGCTACACAATGCAAGCACCAGCACCCCCACTATACTGTACCTAAGATACAACCACCCTGTTCCTAGGCACGGCTAGTGCTCGGCGTCACGTGTGTTCCTCAATACGTCTGCTCTTTGATGCATTCGAAGGGTCTCCACGCGAGGAATTTGAGCATCTTGAGCACCTTCAAGAGGGGCCCTACGAAGGACGAGGCAAATATTTTTTTCTTTCTTCGACAAGCTGGCGGTAGAGGCACAAACGATCGATGGATACCCTCCTCACGCACAACCTCAGCGCAAGGGGGACATACTTAGCACCCGGCAACCCATCGCAAAGCTATCGCCATCCCATCTCCAAATAAGAAAGAACAGATTTTGCTCGCGAGCGAGAAAGTTTTTACCTTGGCAACATTTCTTTTGAGACCAAGGGATTCAATAGCGCGTAAAGTGTCAACACGACAACACGGACTTTCGGCACACCTGACATCGTCCTTTTCGCGCAATGTGTCCCATTCGTTACTCTCTCGCTTAGCAGGGCCCGTGACATACGGGCAGGCGATGGGGGGGTGGGGGAAACTCTCTTTATCGTCTACCGCCGTATACCTGGACGGGCTGCCGGTGCCGTACTTGACCGCAGACAACGTCGTCGTGGATGGCCTTTTCGCGAGAGGTGACAGCCGTAATTGTTGTGTTAAGTGTAGATGTCGTCGTCGTCGTCGTCTTAGTCGTCGTCGTTGTTGTTGTTGTTGTTGTTGTTGTTGTTGTTGTTGTTGTCGCTAATGCCGTCGCTATGGGTATTGTAGGCTCTTTAATATGCTGTGACCCTCAGTACAGTCGTTTTGTCGAACGGCCCTCAATCCCCCTACCCCTCCCTCGAAACCTGATTCCCGGTCCAATCAAGTTGCGATTGCTGGGACGAACAGCACGCGCCGCTACGAGTACACTCGCCTATCGTCATCCTCTCGACATCATCCACTAGCAAGAGTGGCTGCGGTGTCAGCAGCAGCAGCAGCAGCAACAAGCCCAGGCACCGCCATAGATCCCAATGACGGCACTGCCGCGGATGGGGCATGGAGGGAGGCGGACCAGTCACCAGCAACTGCACCGGAGGTGGTCCTGCTGCGACGAGGACAAGATTGGTGCTATGGCGATGGTGGTGGCTGCCGCGTCGATCCGACGACGAACCACGCTGAGTTCTCGGTCCGGTCGGACGGCACTGCAGGGAAACTGTACGGCGACCTCGGGGGTGGCGTAAAAGGAGTGACCTTCGTGCACGTGAGTTATGTAACGACAGACAGGCAACGGGAGCGGGGTGTGGTAGCTGCGGGGGTTGAGAGCGTGTGTATGGTTGCTTCAACGAGCATCGACACCCCGACGGGCAATCAACGAAAGTTGAGTACGAGATATAGTCCACGTAACCGACGGATTTTGGGCGGTAAGCCGGAGACGAGGAACCAGCCTCTCGAGCGACGGAACGCCGCGCGCAACACCCGTTGGTAGGATGGGGGATACAGAGACGGAAGAAGGCGTACGTGCGCACGGAATGTTCGGTTCGGTACGTCGGGCATCCAACAACACAACGCCCTCCCGCAAGAACCCGCAACCTTCACGTTTCCTTTCTCTCTTCATGTTCCGCCCTTTCTCCAAAACTGCTGAATTACGTCTAGGGCGCGTGTCTGAAAGACACAGTTATTGAACTCGTCGAAGCCCTGGTTCGCCTTCAGCCGTCGTTGTCGAACCAAGAGGAACACGATTCAACGGCGACAGGGGTGGCCGCGACCGATAATGGAGGCTGCGATCAACGGCGCCCCGGTGCGACGGAGTCCGTGTACTCTTCGTCACCTTCCGACGTGAGGCTCGAGTCGTCGACTACGCTGGAGGATGGCAAGGTTAAGGAGACGGACGAAGACCAAGGGGGGGGGGTGGATGGAGAGAAAGACGATGGATGCCGGGAAGGCGCGGCCGATCACACACCGTCCACCGCCCCCACAGCAGTACCGGCGCCGCATGTGGAGTTCTGGGATAGGCTGAGGTAGGGTGGGACGACCGGGCGCGCGCGCGTTTGAGTTTGAGTACCGTTCATGGAGGCTATCCGCCCGACCACGATCCGTTCCCTTCTTCGATAACTCTACATAGCTCAGCTCTATTACTTGAGAGCTTTGGGGTGGCACAGATCCTTGGTACGTCGATATAGTTTGCGACCATTTCGTCGACCGACTTCAGGCCAAGGTTTTTTTTGCTGGTGTGCGCAGAAAATGGCGCGACCAGCAGCATCGGGTCCATCCCGTTTCCTTGTTGTTGACAAATGGGTGCATGCGCGCACCGAGTTAGCTCCCACTCACGGCCTCGAATCATGAACACGCTCATATGTGTTCCGGTTGCGTGGTTGTATGATCCGGTTGGATGATGACAGATGCCTCTTGCATGGACAGCTTTCTCTCGACGCGGACAAGGTGGAAGTCACTGCGCTGCTTGGCCGCTCACCGGCTGCACTCGGGGCGAGTTTGAGGCTGCTGGTGTCCAAAGCTAAGGTACGTCACGTAACTATTTTGGCTGCATATGTCTACACGTGTATTTACAAGTGAGTGGTCATATCGGTTTCGCACGAACAGGTTGGCACGGGTGTAAACGCTCCCGGTTTTGTACAGCGATAAGGCGGGGAAGCCGTGGGTCATCTGGACTTGTCGGTCCGGGTCTTGAAGGGTGGGTGACTTAGGTGCTCGCCTTACCTTCAAGGGTTTAGCTCATACCTTTTGTTCTCTCTTTGCCGTTCTTAGGTGGCGTACACTTGTGGACATCTGGACCTGAACCTGCAACACACCTTGCTTTCCACCCCAGCCCGGCCCCCTGCGGAGGTGCTTAGAATGGAGGACGTAGGTGAGTTCCAGCAGCACCCTGCCACCAAGCAGCTCCACTAGCCGTCCGGCATACTTTACGGGCCGGAGACAGTCTCAAGGAGAAAATGCTGAAGACAGAGAACAGCAAGGGCGTAGTCAACTTCGCAGGCTTCTCGAAATCCACAATGTGTCCGCCTTGTTGTCCGCCCTACCGGCACCGCGGTTGAGATCCTTTGAAAATGCGTTCAACCTCTCCACACGTCTTACAGACGGTTCCACATCCACGCATCAAGTCGACCTTAGTCACTCTATGCTCACCGTGAACCCCTCTCCGTTCCCGCGCGATATCGGGTCGCAGAAACGGCTGCGATACAGAAAGATACCCTTAGGTGCTTCATTCAGCGGTTATTGACGCGGCCCGTTTCTTTTCCGATAGATTGCAACATCTCGAGAAGAAATCGTGCAACTCGATTTTCTCCTCCCTGGACGGGAGTAGCTTCGCACCAACAGTTTGGGCTGGCGGTGGTCCGGCGGCGGAACTTTCGCTGCTGAGCTTTCCCTCGCCCCCCAACTGTATTCTTTTTTCCGTTGCCGTCAGCATCAGGCCCGCCCGCAGATCTTCGCCGGCGAGGAAGCAGCAGTTCGCACGCCAGCCCTTGTCAGAGCCCTGTAAGCAGAGGGCAGAACACGCGGATCCGACCAGCCTCAAGGCGATACCAGCATCCCAACAAAACTCCTCCGTGCCCGTTGTCCGGGCTCGACCGCGAACGCGGCAGCGGGGGCTGTAGTGGCAACGTCTACGGTAGAAGAACAAGCGCCGCTGCCGCGTTGGGCTCAGCGGCGGCCGTCGCAGCAGACGCCTTCTCCTCCGAGGAAAATTCTTCGCACCCGCAACGCCAACAGGAAGGACGCTGCAGTTTTCCGTCGCTTTCGCCGTCCAACTCGGTGGGGGTAGCACCCTTCGTTAGCGGCCTCCCCAGCAGCAACGTGGGAGGAGTGATGCGAATGGATTGCCCCGCTTTCCAGGCGAAGCGGGGGGTAGGAGATGTCCTCGACGGCGGCAACGGCGGGACAGCTAAGGGCCTGGGTGACAGTGGCGGCATTTTCGGCGCGCGGCACAGGTGAGAGCGGGAGTGAGCGCAAAGTGGTACCAGTGTTATCCAGCAGTTGTGCAGGTAGGATGGCTCGAAATTCACCGAGACTCTGGGTCTGGTGAACGCAAGAACGAGGCGAGGGGGTGAACGTCACACCCGTTGTAAACGTGCGTCAGGCGACGGCATCACGAAGCATGACCTCTAGATACACTTCAACGTTTCTCATGTCAATGGCACCCGCTCTTTTTATTGCCCCCGTTTTGCCAGCGTCGCCTTCGTTGCGGAGATAATGGTGATACTAGACATCGCATGGACCTGTGCGGGACACGCCGGTCCCAACGGCCACCACCTCGAGATTATTTCGACTGCCGGTACGGTCGGCCAGGGCAGAGAAGACGGAAGGGGCGCGGTCGCTGGCAGTGCCGCCGCCATTGCCACCACCACCGCCACCGCCACCGCCACCTCCGGCGTCTCTTCCGGCGTCTCTTCCGGCGTCTCTTCCGGCGGAGGGGCTGGGTTTTGTTCCCCGCCGATACCGGCATCTCGTCCTGCCAATCCGTCCGTCGAAGGGAACCGTAGTGAGACCAACAACTCCGCCACTGCCACGGGCACCAACGGTCACAGCGACTTGTGGGCGCCCTACCGAGCGACAGGTCTGAAACTCAAGGTCTCGGCGGAAATATCGCCGGACAAGATCGGCGGCGGCGGCGGCGACAGACAATCTCCGCAGGGACAGGGAGGAACGTGTGTATCCCGCGCTACGAGTCCCGTACCCGTAAGGAGGACAATCAGCAGCAGCGGCGGCGGCGGCAGTCTCGGGATATCACCCGTCCACGGGGGAACCCTGAAACGTGTCCCCAGAAACAACGGCAGCAGCAGCGGCGATGATCACGCCAGGAGGCCTAACTCCTTCCCTAGGAGCAAACCAATGGGCGAGGAGGACAAGGAGGAGGACGACGACGACGCGGGCGGGAGCGACACCTGCAGCGGGCTCCGCGCGCACCGCCACCAACGCGCTGACTCGGACGGGCCCTTGCGGCCCCGGCGGTGGAGGAGGGCGAAGGCACCCGAGGTGGCGGGCCACGGTAATGTAACCGGCAGCGGGTTCCTTTCGGACATGAGGCGAAGGCGTTCCAGGACCGTTAACGATAAGCTAGAAGAACAGGCTCCTCTGGAGCAGGCTGAAGCGAGGCGGGGAGACAAGCTGAGCATCGCGCGGCAAGTGTTCGATGGCGGTGGGGGCGAGGTTGAGGCGCTCGCCGACCGCAGCAGCACCGTTGGCAGCAGGAGCAACGAAGAGGGAGGAGGTAGCGTTGGTGGTGGAGGAGAGGAAGAGGGAGAAGGGGGACAAGAACATACATCGAGACGGCAACCATTCCCGTCGCTCTTTATCACGGCGAACGATGACAACGAAACCGCCGGTGGCCTGTCTGGATTTGCGGAATTAGATTCGGCGGCAGCAGCGGGAGGGAGGTTCAGTGGGCCTGCGTCTTGTCCTTCGCGGCCGTCTGGTTGCCAAGGAGAGGCAAGGGATTCCTTCAACGCGGAACCTGCACAGGTAGAAACGTCTTGTACAATAAGATTTGTACGTAGAACTCCTGCCAGATGCTGCTGGGGAGCGAGGTCTCTCGCTTTCCCCCATTCGACTGACGGACGGTGCATGTGATGAGAACACCTGACCAAGACCTGCGTTTTTCGGGCGGAATACTGGCAAAGTGTCGCACTGCGGTATGGGCATCAATCGAAATTTCTTCGTGTCGGCGTGAGTGGTGCTACTCGACCTCATGATTGACTGATTCCTATCCGTTTCTTGATTTCTCCTTCACTCTGCTTCGTTTGTCATCCTTTCGCGTCTCTTTCGTCGGCGCTGCTTGCGTTCCGCCGCTCCTCTCGCCTCAGGGGGAGAGAGAAGAGCACGTTTTCGGGCAGGGTTTCTGGATAGCCTTGCGCCTCGACCTCATCCAGTGGTTCATGCCACTCCCAATCGCCGGCACCGCCGCCGCCGCCACCGACGACTACGAGGCGGAGATGTCCTCCGCAACGCCGCCGGGGGAAAACTCGAGACACGGGGCGACGGCGGCTGCGTCCTCAGCAGCAACGACGTCAACTCCTCAAACCGCACAGAGACCTACGGCGGGCGTCTCGGAGCCTACCGAGGACCCCGAGGAAGCCAACATCTTAACGCTGGTCGAGTCCGTGAGCGTGCGCGCGTCCGTGCGCGGGCTCGCCCTCGCGACGTGGAGAGGAGCCGACAACCGTGACGGATTTGCGTTGGACATTGACAGGTTGGTTGACTCTCTATGTCATGGTTGGGTGTTGGGTTTTCTTGTTCCCCTACCGCGCGTGTACGTTGAGGTTGGCTTCCGAATAGCTGCCCGTGGTACGTTTCGCAGTAGACCCACATGTTTCGCAGCTTCCAACTGGCAGTGGGTGTGCAGGTCGTGCGGCCGCAGAATATGAACCGGTTACTGGTTGATCATCGTTACCCCGGCAATCACGAACCACGTCGTGTGAAATAAGCTATCATAATAGCTTTGGTGCTTAATTAAAATGACATTCGTGGCATACACCTTGCCCGCCAGGGTCGAATTTTTCTCCTTCTTGGTAGGTCTACCATCCTTCAACCATTTTCGCTTGCCCGCCCCCCTCCATACGAACAGTATCGATGCCTCAACCAGCGGCAGCATCGGCGACAGCAGCGCCAGTGGGAAACACGTCGAGCTGCGCCTCTATGCTGTCCGTCTTTCTCGACTCGACGTCGCCCTCGACGACCCCTCGCACGCCGATAGTCGCCGCGAGAGTGGCGAAGGAGGGGAGAGCTTGCCCCCGTCCCCTCCTTCTTTCGGAGGGCAAAGGCTGTCTCGCCTGTGGATCGGTCGGCGCTTATCTTACCGTGACAGCCGGGGTACTCCTCGCCTCCCCACCACGCCTACTCATGGCAAGGTAGAGAATGTTCAGATATGCTCGAAAGGCGTCGGAATCGCAGGCGTACCTTCAAGAGGGTCTATAGGCTCGCACCACAACACGTCGAAGAGTTTGTGGTCGTCTGAACTAAAACTCACGAAACATACTTACTCTTATTCGGAGTGTTGCTTAACGCGGTCGATTCATGCTGGGCTATGGGAATCATTTCTCGATCTGCTCTACCTAAGCATATTCATTCCAACATCCGACTGCGAAATACAGCCCACCAATCCACCACTCTTTCATCCACCCGCTACCCTTCCCTTCGCACGTACGGCACGTTCCCCCAATCCACTTGTCGCTCCACGAAAGGCCGGCCGGCAACGAGAGAGCACCGACCTCTTCGCTTCTCTAGACCGCTCCCTTGCAGGCGCTGCTGACAAGAACGCCATCCTTCGGGCCGAGCAACTCGTTTTCCAAAGAAAGGGCGGGCCCAAACCTCCACCAGCAGCACCAGTGGCGGCAGCAGGAGCAGCAGCAGCAACAGCAGCAGCAGCATCAGCTACAACGCCAAGAACTGCTGGCGTGGCCGAAGGTACAACGGTAGGCGTAGCGACGGCGGGGGCGACGAGGAACGCAAGAAAACTCGGCTTGCCGGTCGGTGGCGGGCTTGTGCCTTGCCCTAGCCCTCATTCTCGTCCTCCCCCTCTTCCTCCGCGCCCCCGCGCCAATGCTGGCGTCACGGGGAAACCCTCTGCTGCTGCGAAGGGATCAATGGTTTCTGTACCGGCGGCCCCCGGGAGCGGAAGTCCTACGGACGGCGACAACGCCGCTGCCGCTACTTGTGACGCTAGTGCATTTGGAAATGACAAAGCCAAGAACAGCCACAACGCCGGAGAGAACCAGTCGCCTGCTGCAGCCGACGTCCCACCAGACGCCGAAGGTCTCCGGCAACAACCAAAGCTCGCCGCCGGCTTATTGGGCAACAGCGTGGGAAGAATCCGGTCGGCGGCGAGGCTCGTGATACCACCGCCCGCTGCAGCAGCACCGCCGAAAGCAACCGGGGGGGAAGGAGGAGCGGCGCGCGAGGAAGCCGTGACTACCCCCCCCGAGGACGCGTCGCGGAGCCCCCGGAGAGGGAACATAAAGAACGTCAGGTTTCCCCGTCGTCGGGCATCGTGTGCGTCCCCTTCGGCGAAGCCGCCGTCGAAGTCAGGCCCCACCCCACCCCTTTCTCCTCGCACCCCGCTGCTACCGCCACGACCGGGAACGGCAACGTCGTCGGCCCCCGACGGTGCGGTGCCTGACCGGAAAGTCGCCGTAGCTCCCCCCCCGAGAACCTCGGGAGAGAAAGACGTCGTTGCCAATCCGGGGGCAACGAACTTGGTTGTGTTGGACGGCCTCCGACTGGTGTGGACGCTGGAGATTAGAGACAGCGTGGTGAGTGGAGAGGGCAGAGGCAGGGCGTGGTGTGAGAATCCTGAGCGTGGCTCACGCCGCAAGCAGAGTTTGTTCTTGTTGCTGCCGTGTGGCGGTTCCACGGGGAAGGTGGACGGATCCCCCCCCCTACTACGCCCCCCCCGGTGTTTGCCATCGGGGTTGGGTTTTCGTCGCTTCGCAACGACGTTGTAAAACAGGCCAATTCACTTCGTGAACTCGGCAACCAGGTTACCGTTTTTTTTTTTTTACCTCGTTTTTTTTTTTTGGCGGTAACCATAATGGTGGTCGAGTAGATCATGTTGTGCGGGGTCGAGAAACCTCACTCCGCGCAACGGGGGATGATCGCACCACGTTGTGTTAAAATGGTCAAGCATCCTCGAGGCAGTTACACAGTGCTTACAACTGTCTCTGGAAGTGAAAGCACCAGGAAATAAATTAAGTCATACGTAGCTGTCATCCGTACGCAAGGAAGTAAGCACAAGATGCCGAACACCCTTAGCAGGATGCAGCTCACCCTTCATGCGACTCGCCAAATACCTCACGGCGCTTCGCGCTTGGTGATGTGAGAGCCTGGTCCGGTGAGAACCCGGCGTGCTCCGTCCCGGCTTTGTAGGGATGCGAGGTCAATGGTCAAACGACTACGGCATGCACGACTATGAGTACCCCCCCCCCCCCCCCCTACTACGACCCCCGCCTACTACCGGCGAAACTTCGATAACATGGGTGATGAGTTCCACGTTCGATCGAGATGTACGTCCCCTCACGCGAAACTGACAAATATCCGTGTTGCGTTGTCCATTAGCTGCGAAAAGGATGTCACAGAGTACACGTTGCCTACTAGATTCAGGCACAGCGCGCCGATGCCACGTGCGCCTCTCCGACGCGGAGGAGGGACAATTCCTTCGTCTTGATGCCAACCCTCCTTCAGAACCGGGGCATCGGAGGATTGGGTGCAGTGCCCAACGTGTTTTCCAGCGCTAACCATGATTTAGCGAAAGACAGCTCCGGAACCAGAAAGACAATTAGTCGAAACGAGGCTCCAAACCTCCCGCCCCCTCTCTCGTTCTATTACCCCCTATTTGATACAGTAGGTGGCCCGATATAATGCCGGTCGAAATAAGGCCGGTTGCCAGCCATGATGCCGGGGAAATCGGCTGGCACAACTTCAAGCCGGTAAAATGCCGGTTCTGGGGGTTGTTGGCCAGCGAATAGCTGGCCAGTGAATAATGCCGGTTCTCAAGATTGCTTGCACACACATCAGGACTGTACACACAGCACACCACCACACACACACACTTCGAGGCCATATACCCCTACCAGCTGTACCTTACCGCATCATGAGGGGCTACTTCGACAAGATCTGATGCATGCCTGCTAGTTTTTGAGTCGATTCAGCATCCTAATAAGTAGTTTGGTTGTTTGTTCGGTGGAACCTGTTGGTAGGTTTGTGCGTCGTACGGTTGGTTGCCGTTGTTAGCCAAACACCAGAACCAGCAGCCTGACCACTAGTAGCTGGGTTTTCTCTGTTGTTTTTTTTTCCTTGTTCTGTGTGAGCGGGTATTCGCCGGTTATGCGCCACGTAGTAAATGGGTGTGTTCAGATGTTTATTTTCGTACTGTTTGTTGCTTCATTTTATTTCTCGATATTTGCGTACGATATATATCATGTGTGTTTTAGCGAGTGAGTGACGGGGAGGCACCAGAGGTGAATATTATACGTCAAGGAAGAGTTGGTGCACAGACACTGCTGAGCAGCTCTGCGAAAAAATAAGTATCAAGGGATAGAACCAAAGATGCATGGAGGGATGAGCAAACATGCGGCGGCCCTTAGATGCACGCGCCTCTTCTGAAATCTGCTCGATCGCGGAATGCTTACCAAACCTCCTGTCACAGCATCCACTGTCATTTTCCCCCCATCACCTGATGCTTGTGGTGTGTGCTACACGTTTTGTGGTAGACGGTTTCTTTTGTAATGCCGGTACCGGCAGTATAGCGGAATCCCTAGACCCTCAGCAATGCTGGAATCGGCATTATAGAGGCCGATTCTATGTAATGCCAGTCTCCCGCTATAATGCCGGTGGTATCGGCTGTCAACCACCGGCATGATACCGAGCCACCCACTGTATGTGGAATCTCTTTTCTCGACGTAATAAGTTGATTGGCGCCTACCACCAACGTTGCTCCTTACTCCCCATCTTCCCCTCCCGCCTCCCTCCGCGTATCGCCATTTTCGCGTGGCCCCACACCACCCACCCGCATTTCGCCCTCAGTTTTTGTTCATTTCCGATGCTGTGGAGTCGTTCACGACGCCCCAGTGTGCCTCTCACTCCGGAGAAGAAGACGACTCAGCACCATTCCGCGACGTCAACGAAACCGCTAGCGCCAAGAGGCGCGCTCCCGCCCCCGACAACGCCAGCGCGGATTCCGCCGCTAGCGGGTTGTCGCGTTCCGGCAGGTGGCGACCGTCCTCTTTTGTGTCTCCCTCTCAAGGTGCCAACGGGAGCGGCGGTGGCGGGGTGACTGCTAGGAGGGCCTCTGATCCTGGAAACCCAGTGTTGCGCTTGAACGCGGTTCTACCGGCCACAATACCCGAAGGGACCGGTGGCGGCGGCGGCGGCGGCGGCGGCGGCAGCGGCGGTGGCATCCGCATGCCCAAGAGCGCCACCAGCTCGCCTGTTCGAACCCAAGCGCTTTCAGAAGCAGCGTGCGGTAGTGAAGATGGTGGTGGGCGTAGCAACAGTGCTGCCGTCGGCTCGAAAGAGAAGCAACAAAGCTCGCGTAGCCCTAACGGTAGCGGTTACTCTCGCGACGAAGAAGGGGGGAGCGAAGGGGAGAAGGAAAGCGGCGAGCAAGGCGACGGAAACGATGGTGGTGGTGAAAATTCGCGATCACCCTGTCGCTTTCGCTCCACTCCCCCCAGGATAGACACGGAGGGGGGGCGTAGCCCGGAAACCATCAGGAGTCCAGCAGCCTTCGTCGCAAGGTACTTGTCCGAGACTGCAGCGATCTGCCCGACACAAGGACAATCGAATCGCATCGAGTAGCAAACGGTTGTCAGTCAACCTCGGACTCCTTCACCCCCATGTCTTCCTTGCAGCAGATAAGAAACTCTCTCCTCAGCCCTTGGGCACATCACTTGAAGGAGTCCCACCCACTTTTCCGCATGCAGTGATATCTCCTCTTTGAGTGGCAGGCTCAAGTAGGGCAGCGTGTCCCTATCCCGTATCACAGCCTCTTTGCTCAAAAGAGCCCTTCGTAGCCACAGACCTGATGCTGGAAAGATGAATGGCCACTTGTCCCTTGGCCATACAAATCCACAACAATAGTCCGACCTAGAAAAATTCTTTCCGTTGCGAAAGATTGGACCCCAACGTTGAGCTCTATTCCCTGCTTTACGATATCCTCAGCGTCATTTCGATCGTTTCATGTCCAACCCTAAACATAATTGGAAGAATTTATCTTGTCAACTTGCTTCGCCTCTTCCTACCGCACAGAAGCCCCGATCGAAGCCGGGAAGCATCTTCCGCCGGGTCAGAGCTTAGCTTCATGGCAAGCCCGGCAATGGAAAGCGTATCTTCTCCACGGGGAGGAAGGCGGGAGGGAAACGACGACCCGAACTCCCTCTTGCATTGGTGAGTGCGGTATCGGACCAAAACTCAGCTTCGTTGGTGCGCCCATTGGTGCGGCTCTCGTTCTTGTCGATGATGAACCCGCGTGATACAACTCCCAATGAAGTACGTACCCTGCTGACATGACCCATCTCCTCGAACTGGCGATACACACACTACACTACATGTCTGCAATACCGTCCAGCCGTGTATGGTAGAACCAACGCCATCGATCAATTCGTCTTCAACATGTGATTGTTTGCATACCTCATGGACTGGGAGTAATATTGCTTGAGGTTGGCGCCCGAGTCAATTAGCCTGACTACGCAACCGAGACTAGACCGCGCGTGGTATGCACCTTCTCACAACGAGGCCAATCGAATGCCTGTGTGATGTTCGCATTTCTTGTCCCTCTTTCGACTGACGGCGTGTCATTTTGTGCTGCCCGATCGATACCTAGCGTTGGAGTTGCAATTATTCCCCGTCGTCGAGACTGAATTGGTATTGTTGGTCATCCAGACAGCACGATCCAAGATTGAGAGAAGAAAACTAAAGACACGTACACGATTAACTGTCCAAGGCCATGTTTTACCGACCGCCACATGGCCCTCCCTCACTGCGTCTGCACCCCACCCGCCGCGCCTGTCCCTTCTTGACCCCCGGACTTCCCGTCCGCGACCCTTTTCCGCCCCGGTCTTCCCGGCCCCCTTCTCCCGATACCAAACCATTTGCAGGTTGAACGAGAACTTCAATCAACCGACGCGGGACCAGAAACAGCCCACAAGCCCAAACAATAAAGGAGACATTCATTCATCATCATCCGCGACCGCAGCAGCAGCAGCCTCCACGGGAGGTTGGGCGGGTTCTCCAGCGCACCGAGGACGGCTAGTTTCTTCCTTTTCCCCGTCTTCCCTCCCTCGAGACATCAGCTCCGTCTCGCCACGCCAATCGGGATCCCCGCGACGAGAGTCGAAAGGCGTTGTCATTGGCGGGGAGACCACCGCTCGGGCGGGCGGAAGCAACCATGGTGGCGGTGGTGGGACTCAGGGATCGGACGGCGCGCCGGGGAAACGGCACATTGAATTCGAGGTGCATCTCAAGAACCCACAGGTAAACCAACGCTCTACGGTGCTTGCTGACTGCATGCCCGGACCTTCCAACCAGTAAGGCGCAAACCTATGGTTGCCTTTTTCTCCCAACCAATGTAAGAGACAGACAATGTCACACACCCTATGTAAGTAGGGGGTGCGAAAGCGTCTACAGTTGCTACACATGATACCAACGTAGGAACAAGTATGCACAGGCATGGTCCGACGAGTATCAAACCCGACCTACGCCACACGAGAGCTTTGTAGAACCACCTCGCAGGTGGGCACGCGTGCACTTCCGGCTCTTGGCGCCCGTTCGCGCTACCCCTCCCTCGACTGCCTTCTTCCCCGCACAACTGCTGTTTGCGTTCACACTTCCAACATGTGCACGTTCATAGCGACTTGTGAAAAACGTGCGTTGTTGTTGGTGGCAGATAAAACTCCTAGGCGACAACGCGTCCCTGATTCTGTGTGCCGAGGGGGCGGACGTGGAGGCTAGGACCTACGGCACCTGGGGGGTGGTGTCCTCCTCTCCCGCCTCGCCGGGCGCGTCGGCATTCCGCTCCGTGAGACTACAAAACACCGGATATTTTTCATTCAGATTCCCCACAATAACTATGCCAACAGGCGTCGATTGCAGATCGACGCTAACTTTGCCCTAGAGATGGTACAGAGCGCCCGATCTTGATATGTTGTTTCCATCCTTGCGGCAGTCTCGTTCGGACGGCTACACTCCGGATACGTAGCTTGGTCAGAATGCCGTCAAGCAGATTAACGCATGAGCGAGTTTTTTGCTACACCAAAATTTTCCTGGAATGTCTTACCAACAGTAAGACCTCCATCTACACCACAAGACAATTCCACCCCTCTGCACCCTCGGAGAGAAAACGAAGAGGCATCGTAAAAGCCTCATCTGCAATAGCAACAACCCGTTTTCGTCAATCCTGATGAACGCCGCCTTTCAGTACAACAAGGCGCCCACGACACCCTTCGGAGAACCTCGTGGGCTAAAGGACGTCCCACAATGTAATGCACGGTGTCGTTCCCTCGCTCCTCGCATGCTACGATGTTGCGGCTGTGTTGGTTTTTCAACATAGGGGTACTTCTCTTCCCTGAGACGAAAGGATATCAAGGTGAAGCTCGAGAAGGCAAGGGTTTTCTCGCTTCCGGTTTCAGAGGAAGGGCTTGACAGGTGACAACAATAACAGTGACACCAACACACGAAGGGAGAGACTGCCGTTGCTCATCAACTTTTCGATTGACTGATGTTTCACCTTATTCGGAAAAATTAGTAGACAGTTGTACCCAACACATGTTGGATGGGCCAATGCAGTCAGAACCATGTAAGAATGGTGGACACGGCATGGGTACCCCGAAGAAGTTGAGGAGACTCAACAGAGTGGAAACTGGGCACGGGGTGGGTAGGATGAGTTGGGGCGAAGCCCCTTGGGATACAGCTCTTAGGGCCAACTCGGAGGAGCCCAAAGATGAAGAGAAACGGCACTAAAGCGTGAAGAATCACTGGCATTCGATGTATCCTGGTAACAATGGCGGACGCCTACAAGCATGAACACGGTCTACATGGAGAGAGCAGGAGGCGTGTGCCTCAAAATACGATATACTCCTATTAGTGCATAACATTCTGGACACACGCACAACGTTCCATGGGTGGCATCAGTAAGGGCTACCGACTACATTGATCTATGGTGGTTCAGCTTGTTTCACGACGCTGATGTGCGGTCTTGTACAGAGACGTTTTTGGAGTGAGTTCTCCCGCCACACCCAACCCGTAACCGCCTCCCTTGCTGTCCTCCACCTTTCCCCCAACACCCACTACTCTCCTGTGGCAGGTGGGTAGAGCACGGAACAGCAACCACTGAGGGCGTAGTCTCACCAGCGCCGAGAAGCGGGGCACCGAAGTCCTCGCTCGCTGCCGCCGCGAGGTACTCGCCCCCCCCAGTCGGCAGAACGCGGAATTCACCGTCATCATCGGGACCGCCGCCAGTGACATCACCATTTTTGCCGACAGGAGCAGAAGGGGGGGCGGCAGAGGTAAAAACCAAGACGGGACGAGATGTCAGCCCGGCCAAACGGTTTTTTGCTCCTTCGCCGGCATCATCTCCGGCGTCTCCGACCGCAAGAACGGCGGGGGCTACGTCGATTGGTAACAGAAACGATGGCACTACCGGTGCCGACGGCGAGGCTATCGATCGGCCAACAATCGGGGCGCCTGGTTCCATACCTGCGGCTGAGTGCGCGGAGAACGGTGCTAGGCGTTCGACAGACGAGGTATGGATGGGGGACATGATGCACTTCCGGGGTTTGTCATTGGTGACGTTTTTCCTTCATTCCACCGACGAGGGGCACGTGTGCATGACGGCGCGGTGTAGCCACGGTCAAGCAATCGTACATGCATATTTCGACAGTGTCGGCGTCCGGTTGCAGGGGATATATGCTAAGTGGCACAGGGTAGGGTATACCGCCAAGTGTCATTGTTAGTTCGAATGTTTTCCGGAGGCACATGTGGCGTAATAAACGTTGCCACGGCAAGTTATTTCCATGACGGAGGGCGGGGTGGGTGGGTGGCCGAACGTCGCGAGAGAAAAGTACGCAACCGATTACGATTACTGGCGTCACGTTTGTCCTCGTGCACCACATGCCTGAGTCCGGCTGTGTGTGTCGATTCGATTTCATCTTCGTCCGTTTCCAAGCGATATTTGGGAGACAGACCGTGCCACAACTACGCACACCTTCGGTGCCACTTTCCAACGACGGAATCCCCACCCCGTCGCACTCCCGCCCTGTCAAGTCTCGGTCTCCGTCTGGGGTTTTTGATGCGTCTGCAGCTGGAGGCGGAAGGGGCAAGACCAAAGAAGAATCGGGTTTTGGGGGCCGCGGGAGTGCCGCCGGAAGTGGTGGCGAGAGCGGTGACGGCGGGATCTCGGCCGGGGCGACGGAAGAAAGGGACGAGCTCCGAGAGGTAGGTTCGTTGGCTCGTTTATCGCCAATGCCTTGGGTGGGTGTGGCAAACTATGCACAGCGGTGCTTGTGGGCGTTGCGTGGTACGGTGGTGTGTGCCTGACATGTGCAGAACACAAACAATGTATTCTCTCGCGAACTGACCATTATTTCTCTCCGGT
The DNA here is from genome assembly GCA_000310025.1 of Ectocarpus siliculosus. Lineage (NCBI taxonomy): Eukaryota > Phaeophyceae > Ectocarpales > Ectocarpaceae > Ectocarpus > Ectocarpus siliculosus. Next base: position 454,241 of record FN649743.1, on the reverse strand, counting down.
TGGTTAGTTTAGATTGCCGATTTTCGCCGTTACCTTGTCCTTTGCGTTGCCAATTTTCTCATTGCCCATGGAATGTGGTTTTATACCGCCTTTTGCCTCGTTTTCTGATCTATACAACGTCTTTTCGGACACCTTCTAGGTCATGCGGCACTTTTCGGTCGATGCTCTGTACGTTTACCACGAGACGCTTCCCCTCCGCGAGTCACAAGAGCGATTTCGTCGGGCTTTGAGCAAGTCATCGGCGGGAAGACGTGTCGGGAGTGGAAACACAAGCGCTGGGCCAACCGGAGGTGGGAGAGGCGGCGGCGGCGGTGGTAGCGGTGATGCGGGTGGTGGTGTGGGGCTGAAGAGGGTCAATCGGCCTCCCGTAAACAGACTACGTTTGGACGTACCTGAGCTGTCTTCGGACCTGGACTCACGCCAGGTATTGACAATATCGAGTCGGGTTTGGATGTCGGCGGTATATTGGCGCTTTGATCCATGTGTGCTATTGAGGTAATGAAGTACTTCCTAGGCACAGAGTAAGCCAGGGCTCTGCCTACATAGTCTTAGTCTTTCGGCTAACCCGAAATACGACAGGTGAGTATTCGCTGGTGGATGGTATTTGTGCTCGCGAAAACTTCCATGAGAACGAAGGGCCCGATTAGTGGATAAGGAAGAGCACCTTCGTCCTCCCGTCGTTTCATTTGACTGGCGACGAAAGGGTCTTTACGCCGATCTACTTATCATCATTCCCTAGCAAGACGCATTGTCAGGGCCCCCTTGCAACGACTACCTGGGCCCCCACAAAGTCCTACCCGGTCGGCAATCCCGCCTCATTCCGGCTTCGTAGGGATGTACAGATGGACTGTTTCCGATTAATGGTCCCGACGAAATGTCTCCAAGGGAAAGCAACACCAATTTCCTGCTGTTGCCTACTGTAGGTTCGACTGCAATATTAACAGTCTGCACTGTTTGTCCGTTTCTGTGTCTTCCAACGCCGAACGGATTGCACAGCAAGCCCTCACACCCTCACATTGAGGATCAAACGGTCGTGATTCTCTACACGCTTCATCCACAGAATGAACACCGACTCGCTCTGCGTGTCCTCTACCGTGGGCAGGTTGTTGCGTATGTTACCGTCCGCACGCTTCGTAGCGGCCAAGCTGTCACACGATTGATTGAATCTAATACGGAACCGCCTTGTGCACCTTGCGCTACGTCCGGCAATGTATATCTGACGACAGTTCTTCGAGGTGCTGGACGTCGTGAATACTTTGTTGCTGGTCCCGCCGCCTCTTGAGCTCCGCGGCAAGGTTCGGGAGCGCAAACGGCAGAGGAGGGCCGAAGGCTGCATCGATAGCGAAAAGGTGTCGACGTCATTCATTTGGCAATTTTCTAGGAAGCCATGGTCGAACCGGTTGAACTGGCATGGACAGCGGGGTCGATTTGTACCATTTCGGTGACGTTGTTGGAAACGTCATTTGTTTGATCGACAGCGAGGTGATGTACTTTGTCCGTGATCTTTACTGGTTCTTGTCGCCCAACCCCGCGGAGAACCTACAGTACAGTGAGTTTCGTGGATAACGAGAAATCTTGCCAAACACGTTAAGTTCCAACGACCCCCGTTGAAATTCAAGGTAACATTATGACATTGTGAAGTGCTGCAGACGTAGTTTCAAGTTTTCGACCTGGCCTGTTGCTATGAAAGAAATCGAATGCACGTCGATTCTACGAGCTAACGGCCCATGATGCCTCGTGGCCTTGTTTGTGCTTTTGGTCATATCGCCATACTCTTCGCGTCGACCGGGATGCCTCAAGCATGGGTAGAAAGAAAATCATGTTGTTTCCATTCCTTCCACTATGGAATTCGCCCATGTATACCTTCGGGGCCGCTCTTTGTTGCCTTCTCCTTTCCCCTTCCACCTTCGCCCAACCATCATGGTGCACCAATCGCAAACAAGGTGTTAGGCGAAGCCGTGAACCTCACCGCAGAGGGCAACAAAGGCGGCCTCAACATCAACATCAACAGCGGTGAAAAGCGCCGGTCAGTTGCAATAGTGTCGTGGTCGTGATGGTAGATACGGCCCCGCGCGCGTTCGCTGACATTGATCCAGTTGCAGGAAAGTCTCTGGCACCCTTGTCGATGTTTTTTTGCCTTCGCAATAGCACCGCAGGGGTAGCAATTGTCCGAGGGGGCATTGACTACCCATGCTGAAATCACGAGGTGGATTCAAATGGAGAAAACCTGGTACATGGTTCACGGTTCCAAACTATATATGTGTTTGGTGAAAGAGGCGAGTTGAGACTCTCCCCCATATCTAGAACGCGCTCCGAAGTGGAAGGAAGTACCCTGTCGCTACACACCGTTTCACACCATCGATCTCTCTCTCATCTCTCTCTCATCTCTCTCTCACCCCCAAGCTAGGTCGAATCCCAATCCTACCTGACGGTCGCCCTTCTCCCTTGCACATCGAATTTCGGTAAAAAATATCGGAAGGAGCTACCTCAAGGATGTTGTGGAGGAGACTCTCAGGTCTTGGGCCCGCAGCAACAGCAACAAAACGGACATCAACGCCATTCACAATGCCAAATATTTGAACACCGGCAGAACCCGGCGAGAAGGAGGGCCCATCCCCCCCCAGGCCTCCTCCGGCTGTACCTCTCCCATCGCCGCGGCCGCTGCTACTTCATCAACAGTCGGAGACCCGGCACCCACCGCAACAGCGGGACCTGTCTCAACAACACGACCGGAAACAAATGCAACAACAGCGACAGCGAATCTGTCGTGCCCCGTGACGCCGCCTCGGATACGGACGGGAGGGGTCGGGGAGGCAGGAGGACGGAATCCGACATCGACGGCAGGGTCAGCAGCGGATGGACAACCGCGGGAGCTCACCCGCCTCGAATACAGGATCGGGAAGTGCACATGGAGGCTGACCATGGGACCGAAGACGGAACAGAAAGTGAGGAGGGGCCAGGATTGCTCGGCGTAGCGGGGTTTTAGCTCTGAAGTTTGTCGATCGCCTCAGGACTTCTGACTGCTGATATATGAATACAACATATAGAAAATCGAGCCAGTACAACGGCGACGCCCAAGCAGCCTGCGTATGGTTGACATTGACGACGAGCAAGTTGTTGCGCTATGATGATTGATTGAGGAATGATGATGATGAAACGCAGGCGGGACGTCACTCGGACCAGATGGAAGTGGGGCTGACAGGCCTATCATCCACGCACAATTATCTGGCGCAAGGCGGACAAGGGGTAAGACGTTGGCGGCATGTATATGAATGCTTGCTGGAGTAGGCAGAGCAGAAATACAAAGCTGAGAGAGATTGAACTACATCAAATGAGGACCGGGAATGTATGGAACATCCAGATCGATGGTAGTACAGACGCGGAGGGAGGTAAACAACCTACGTGTGAAGTAGCCGGCGTGAAGCGGAGAGTTTGACTCGGGCTCGGACCGCGAGACCCGGACGAGCCAACCGTTTCACCTGTTCACAACCTACTTCACGTTGCGTCAAAGTATTTCTGAGTGCACCTTGGTGACAACAATGTGATGAATGATTATGCCTCGGCTTTTGGAGTCTATGCACAAGAGGTGTTAACCGTTGGCCACGAGGACTATTCATCGTTTCACTCCAGGAGTACGCAACAATTGTGTCCAGACCATCAGTGATCGAGAGAGCAACACATGGACATGGACCTTGGCGAACTCCCCTTTTCACCGCTCTTCGTTTCTCACACCGACCCCCTTCCATCCGCCCCTCCGGTGTCCGCTAGTCCGGGGTCGTCATACAAAACGTCATGTTTCAGATTGAGCGCCTTTGGGTGCGAAGCCTCGCCCCGGCCGGGGCGACAGACAGAGGAGCACGGGGCGGAGGAGGAGGAGAGCAGACGGGAAAAGGCAAAGCCAACCCGAGCCAAAGCGTCTCTTCCTCTCCGGTATCCGCGGCGGCGGTGATGCCCCGTTCGCCTTCACGATATATATCGTCCGTGTCAAGTGGTGGTGGCAGTAGTTGGATCGGCGTCGGGAGGGAGGGGAGGGTGAAGTATGATTCGCGGTCGGTGCTTTCGCCCACTCTGCTGCAAGATTCGAGCAAGCCGTCGACCACGTCTGTCTGCACCTCTTGCAAGCAGAGGTTCATTCCGGAGGAAAATGCGTGGGATTCTTGCAGGTTCGAATGAAGCATGTTCGGTATGGCTCTGAAGGGTACCGTATAAGAAAGGGTGAGGGTCCATACGTTGCTCTTGCACGTATTCTAGCTAACAATAGAGCTCGCTACAGCGCAATTATTTTCTTCAGAATGAGGAGTGGGTCGGGTGATTGTACATCGGTGGCCGTGTTGTTTGAAGGGACGTGTGGTGGCATTGATGGCATGGGGGTGATGCACTGGGGTAACTACACGACCCTGACCCGCTGCCAATGGGCCTGGTCTTCACGGTTTTAGCGAACAGCATGGAGGAGGGTTAGTGAAGAAATCAAGAAGCCTTAGGTTCTATCATGACACGAAACCACTACCAAATCACGTTGGTCAAACTCGAGATGCATTCTACCTCCTTGGTATTTACGGAAGTTCTGTTCATTTGATCGAATCGCCTATCCAGGTATGAACCTACAATATGCGTATTACGGTACTATTTTCAACGGTACGGCCATGACGCTCAACTCGTATCGGATATTCATCCAGAGCTACGCACCTTTTCGACATGAATCAAGTCTCGAGAGTCCTGGTCATAAGTATTTTGAAAATTCTTCGTTGTCTTTGGTTGTACAGAACAGAACAGAATCACTGTTGTGCTAAAACAAGCAGGCCGAAATATGTCCAAACATTCCAAACTTTGCATGTGACATGAGTTTCCGGAGAGAGTAGAAAGTTTGTGAATTTTCAAACCGGTCGGCATAACTAGGGAGTAGAGAGAGCCATGGAATCTTCCGGTTCACACCACTGGTAGATCAAAGCTCCTCGCGCGCTTCGGCTCCTGACGTCCGCATACCGGTTTGACTTTGCCAGAATTCACTGCGACAGCGACGGTGAAGACGGTGTATTCGTGATCGACGGTGTCGGCCATGCCACCGACGCCACCAGGCCTCAAGGGTAAGCAAGACAGCAGTTGTTATGCGCCAAACGCCTTGGTGTTTTCGAAGTACTTGGTAGTACCGGCCCGTTCTTTGATGCCGCACAGCCAGCACTGTTCCGGTTCGTTTTTTCCCATGAATTTCCGTCTGTTGTTCACTCGTTGTTCTCGCTTGCATGCTGGGCAAGGCGAGCTGGGAGATGGTCATGCTGCGGAAGCGAGGATGGCAGCACGGCCACAGGCTGCACCGCCCGACCGCATAAGCCAAAGGAAATAATGATATCTATCAGGGCAGACGGTGGTCCGCCCGTCCTCGTCGGGAATACCGAGGCGAGTGACAAGACCCGAATCACATTATAATGGGGCATCGAAGAGCGACAAGGAAGGCGTGTGCTGACAAGGAACAATGCGGCCAACATACATCCGCAAACGCGTGTCCTATTAGTACAGTAGTGCGAAGTGCCCGCCGGAATGAAAATCCTACAACCCTTTGGCCTGCAGCCAGCACCAACTGAAGGCGAATGAGTTTCTCCTTGTCTCGCGCCACTCTGTTTCACGCCCAATCGCGTTTGGCTGAATGCATTGTTTCACTATTGTATGGGTGGGAAAATCATTCCTTGAAATTCTACAGGTGTCCGTGTTCAAGCACCTGGAGGTCAACATCTTCCCATCCGTCCACTACAACTTGTGCATCAACATCCGAAGAGACGAGGCGGCGGCGCTGCAGCAGTACTTCAAGTTAGAGGTAAGATTGTTGTTGAGAGATTGGCGTTTTGCTCACAAATGCAAAAACCGTCTGAACTCTACCCGGTACGTCATTCTCTGATCTTCGAACACCGCTATGCCCACGCCATCAAAACAAGCACGAACTCTCTTTGGCTGCCAATCACTCCCAGATTGAAGCTAACCTATATCAACAACAAGAGACGGCCAGTACATCCACAGCAAAACATAAGAAAATCATGGGGAACAGCACGCGAGAATGAACGGGGCAGGAAGTCGTCAACAATTTCCAATCCCGACCCATGGGCAACATCAAGATATCAACGCACCAGTATTTGCGCACGGGCTGAACAAAGGTGTCGGCCACTACATACATATGTCACCATCTGCGTTACTAGTTTCCGGTTAAAGAACACACATTTCCAACTCTTTGTGATATGAAAATATGCATAGCAAACAAGGCAGAGCCTAGCTCAGGAACAAAATAAGAACCCTCACCACGCGAGACATTGTTTCGCCTCCCCCCCCACACAAACAAAGCCCGGTGTGAGCTACGTCGTTGCAGGAAGTAACCGACTCAGCGCGGCGTGTCTTGGCAGCCCTTAACACACTGACAAAAGGGAAAAAAGAGGGGAGAGCAAACAATTGACGGTCGGTGCCAGAAGCGAGTGAATTTGAAAGCACATATCACCGGACTCACTGTTGACAAGGCGAATTCCAGCCCCACGCGACTGCAAATCCCATCACGCGACGGTAACGATTGCATCATCCTACTGGCGCCAACCAACACCACCTGAGTTTGGAGATCTCTAACCCTACAGAAAGATCTCACCGCAACACTCTGGCGCAACCGACATATACCAACGTCTCACCCTCGGTCCACGCCTCATGAGGTGCACTAGCCGCTCCGGGCAGACCCTTGAGGAACGACCATGTCCGTGATGAAGTTCTCGAAGCCCGGGAAGTACATGTTGACAAAACTATCAAACGCCGGGCGGTCAGCTGCGTCCACACGAACATGTGCCAATTCTCGGTCAGAAGCTGCCCAGGCCGCGCGCTTCCTCATGCGCAGCACGTCCAAGACCTTCTGAAACACGGCAGGGCTACAGTTGATCAGACGTCGGCCTTGCTCGTCCACGTCCTTGTCGGTGGGCGGCCACTTGTCCTCGTTGAACAAAGCGGCGAGGGCGGACTCGCGGCAGGCCTGCAGAGTCGAGCGTAAGGTCGTCATCCTGGTCCCCCGCACGCTGAGCTCCACCACTGTATCGATGGCACCGCGTGCGACCTCGGGACCGTAGACCGCTGCCAACGCGTCGCCGGATGCCGCCGCTTTGCTGTGTGCTTGTTCGAGCTCGGCTTCGGCTTGGTGCAATGCGATTCGCTCCTCCATGAGGGCGCCGGCGATTGCATTGCCAAATGTTTCTGCATCGGAGTTTGCTTCCCGCGAGGCCGTGTTCGTGGAGCTAGTACTCACAGCGCCATGAGTGTCTTCTGGGCCCTGAATCTTGAGGCGTTTGGAAGGCGACGATGTAGTTGCTGCCGCTGAATACACTTGAAATACCTCGATTTCCGTGATAGTTTGTCCGTTGAGATTAGGGAACGTTGAGCCTGACGGGACGTCGTAACTGTACGGCTGTGCCTGAAGAGTTACAGGAAAGTAGTTGTTGAAGTTGACCACCAAGTCGGTTCGTCCAAAGTAAGGCCCGCGACTGGCACCGACAACCACGTCGCATCCCCCGTTGTTGTCCCTTTTGCCCCATTTCACTGGCTGAAAGCTGTTGGGCCCTCCCATATCACTATCTTTGAGCATGAATATGAACGCCCCGAGAGAGCTCATGATCGAATCCCCACCGTATGCGTGAGGACTCCAAGGCACGCTCGAGAAGCCGCCAACGATGCTTTGGCTGGCGCCAACCCTTAGCAACGTGATCGTGTTGGGGCTGTTGTTCCCGCAACTAGCATGAAACGGGTACGGACTCCAGCCGTCTCGAGAGGCGCGGTAGAGCAGTCGCATGGTGTTGGGGTTACCAGGGCACCAGCCCTGAAGAGTTGCCGTCAGTTCCCCAACCTCACAGTGGCTGAGGCTCGTTGTCCCGCCTACTACTTCCATACCCTGCCGAGGTATATACGCCGACAACCCGAGTGCGCGGGCGACATAGGGCAGGTACACCATCTCGTCTAGGGCTAAGGTATCACCGCGGGGTAGGGAGCCCGGTGCCGCTCCCGAGCTCTCTATGAGCGAGTGAATGAGGTGCTTGACGCAAGCCGGAGACTCGTCGAGCACGATCCGTCCATCGCTGTCTCGCGGGAGGCGGTCGTCCCACACGCTCTCGAACAGGTTGCCCAGGGCCCAGGTAGCCGAAGGTTCTTTCCTGCCAGCAAGGATGCAGCGGCGGAAGTTCAGATGCGAGCCACCCACGTTCAACCTCAGCATGCCTTGCTGGGAGCCAGAGGGTTTGGTGATGCCGGCGTCGATTCTGCATTGGTTGAGCTCGTGCCAGCCCCGGTCCACGTCTTCCCAGGCCTGACTCATCTCTTTCCGCCTCTGGCTAAGGACTGCTTCCATTTCCTTGGAGTACGCGTTTACTGTCGCCGAGAAGGTATCATTCTCGTTCATGTGGCAACGCGACATGATGCACCGCCCTCCTGTTGCTGTTTGTTGTGGATCACACCTGCTGCAGTCACAGCGGGCGAAGTGGCTGTACCCCGGCGAAAACTTGGCCCCCTTCGGCGGGTCTGCGGCTGAACCCACGGACGTCTGAAGATCACAACTTTGTATTGATGCTCCTCCTCCTGCAGTAGCCCTTTATACTCTCCCTCGCCCTCTCGTCTCTCTCTGCCTAACTCTCGTTCTTGCCCTGCTCCTGCTGTCCTCCTCTTCAGGGGGGTATGCAGGCTGGAAAAAGGCGTACCGCCCAACCGTTTGTTTCAAATTTTGACTGTGACTGCTGTTTGTGTTGACGGGTCGCACAACGGAAGGACATTGAAGTTCACGGACCAATCGGGAAGTGTTGCGCAACGCAACCTCCGTGAATCGCGAAACAGAGCAACGGTTGGGGCTTGCCTCCAACAGCATATCGTGTACATCTACAGCAGCAGTTCCTCCGCACACGCACACACATGTAGTCTACCCCTACAGCAAGCAGCAGCAGCGGAGCAGTGTATCAACCAACTTGAATATATATGTCATCTGTGCCAACCAATTGATGTTCACCTTGTTGTTGTTGTTGTTGTTGTCTTCACATTAAACCGTATGCCAATTGCTAAATGCCAAAATCTAGCGAAGACTCTGAGCCCGTGGTCACGAGAGTGCTAGAGCCATCTGAGGATGTAAAGAACACGCACACACACGTAAAAGAACAAGGTATACAAGAGCCCGAAGGGGTACACCTAAAATCCCTGGAGCACCGCATATGCGTGCCTAAAAAAACTGAACTACTGCACGTCCGTCCCACCGTTCGACTACAGTAGCATCACCCCCTGCCTGTCACACTCTGTACCAAAACGACATTGCCGACTACAGCATACTGCTGTCTGAAGTGCTGTCTGTACAAAAACACCATGGTAGGCATGGAACAAGAAGCTGGCGGGGCACAAAGCTGCTGTCTGAAGTGCTGTCAGAATGTGTCTGCGGACGTACAGTGAAAAAGAACAACAAACCAGGCCATGATAGTAATTGACAATCACCCGAATCTCTCCCGATCGTCTGTGTTAGGCACTGCAGTGAAAATATCGACACTAGCTAAGAATCGTTCCACATTGAAGGGGTCTTCCACGATCAGGCACAAAACCAAGGCACCCGGGTTAGCCACGCCATCTCTGACGGTTCTCTCTACAAAACCAGTGACGACGTCATCACACAAAACCAACACCGAAAGTCAGAAAAAAAACGAAAAAAATGACAACACAGACAGACAGAATAGAAATGTTTCTCCGTGCCCCAAGGGTCGATGTCGTCCGCATGCTCCGGTGCCGCTGCTCCATCCGGCGCCGCTGTAGTCAGCCCGAGCAGAACGCCACTCGATCTGCTCCGTCCGTACATGCTCTCGTTGCTGTCCTTCCCAGTCGGTTCCTCGCTTTCTCCCTCGTTGCACTCAAGGTTCTTGGTCTGAAAAAATAAAAATTCTCGCGCCGAAGGGTCAACCAGCCCAGTTCAGCTCGTCGCCACTTGCTCCCTCCTCCTTTGATGGCGAAGCCAGGTTACTGAGGCACTACAGCTCCCTCTAGCAAACCTAGGGCCGTGAAGTGCCCGTCCACCTTTCTGATGATGTCTGCCTCCGCGCACAAAAATGAGATGGGCATCGCTGCCTACGCCGACGGCCAGAAAGGCCCGCGCATCTACATTTTCCCGCCTGACCCCATCAGTGCCGACCCAACTAAACCACCACACGCACGCCTCGCGGCGGAGCGTAGCAGCAAGAAGGTTTCGGTCATCCCTTGAGGGTGAGTCTAGCCCTGCTCGCCAGAAAGACCCCCCCCTTCACTACAACCCATGTCTAAGCAAAAGCTTGTCGAGGAGCGAGGGGAAGAAGGGAGAAGTCACCTTGGTTCACTCTGGTTCACTCGCACTTTTTTCATATCCGGCCCGCATTACCAATCTGTACTATCTGTCAAGGACACTGTACAGCAGTAGAAGACATCATGGAGTATCGGCATGCGCTTTGCATGCCCAGACCTACCTGTTGCCAAGGCCGTGCTGTCGAAGCCAGCGGCTGTTGTCCGCAAGGTCCGCAAATAAATCTGGATCTATGTATTTGCCATGTACAGTAATAATAGAGTCCATCCGCTAAATCTTGCCACGACCTCCCAAGATCACTCTGGAATTGATTCCGAGTGACTGACGTACCCTCCAGTGACACATTTTATATCATAAGAAAGCTCTGTTTGAGGCGGATCGTTTGATCGGAACAGATTTTTTGTTTTAATTTTTTATGAAGTTAGGGTATCGTAATTTTGCCGAGATTTGCAAGATTTTGATTGGTTATATTTGGTCGAATGTGAGGTCTGATTTTTTTCTTGACCGGTTTTGAGCGTACCACGTCGAGGAGGTCAGGCCGACCCAACTCCGTGTTTTTTTCGCTGATATGCTACGGAGAAATGGGCAAAAGGCGCATTCCCAGGCGATCTCAGAAAACCGTTTTTCGGGGGGAAATGCACCAATGTAATCTCGGATTTGAGACGAATCCGGATTTCGGAACGAAATCGGGAAGAGTCAGATATCCCATGAAGCATGTTGGAAAATGACTGTACCTTGTTCAGTCCCCTTTCTCTCTCCCGAAATACGCCGGAGCTATCGAGGAGAAAGGAAATACTTGAGAGAGTAACAGGCCGCCTCGCAACACGCGGCGTTCCGCCGCGGCGGCTTCGGCGACTGCTTGGCGGTGGCTCTCTCGGCCCCACAGCGACTGCGCGCTCACCGGTGGGCCCGCGTTTACCTCCACTCCTCAACCTGACCGCTAGACGGCCACGTTCGTGGACGCGACCATCGCGGCCTATGCTTCGCCGTGCTACACCGCGCTGGTGCCGGGCACGGGGGGGGGGCTACGTTGGGCCCTGGGGGGTCCTTTGACCGCAACCGCATGAGTTGAACGATCAAGGCTCGTCGTTAGAGGACGTGCTTTTGCGTTTGGGGGGAGTGCCCACATCTGAGTGCCGCTTCTTCCAACAGCGCTGCTCACTGGGCACACGACAAACCAGAGGTGCGACGCCCGCTTCGTGCCAATGGAATGAAAAAAAAAAAAAAACACACACACACATGTACAAGTTGTGGGCCAATCTTTGTGGTGCGAGTTTTCCTCCTCCACGCCCTTCGAAATATGTAGACTACGCTGGTAGGTCTCGCCACACAATAGTCTAACCGTCTTGTCTGCACCGCCATATCGGTGTCCGTCCGTGTGCCGCGTGCAGGATGGTGTTTGGCGGTATTCTTGACGTGGACACTGCAACCATGGTGGTCTTATGTGCGGACATGCATCATTGATTTCTGCGGAACTACGTTATGGCTGGCTAGTTGTCGAAAAAAAAAACAAAAAAAAGAACACACACGATTTTTTTTTTTTCTTGCTGACACCTGCACCCGTTGGTTCGCGTGCGAGTTTTCTTCGGGGTATGACGTCGTACTCCAAGTTTACGTGTCATGCCCGTGCTAGGCTGTCTGTTCGCGCGGAGAGACATGCGCGCGCGTCGTGTGTCGGATGGCACTGCTGTATGGTTCCGTTGCGAACGATGCAGCACTGTTGGCACACGCACGAATGTTGCCCGTGGAACACCTGCTCGGTGTTCGGTTTGTCCACAACTCTGGGGCGCACATGGCTGCTTGGTCTCACACATGTATGTCTGCCATACACACTGATGAGGCGGCCTGGGGTCGCACCACGAAGGAGTGCCTCCTTCTTGTTGTGTGGTTATTGCTTCAGCTACACTCTCGTTTTATACAATTCGGTGCGCGCACCGTTCGTTGTGTTGACGTTCTCCCATGAAGGTCACGCAATCAACACAATTAATTCGCTTGACTGCGGGTCGCCGGACACAGCTTGTTCTCTGATGACTGTCTTGTTCGTTTTGCACTGATACGGTACAGCTGTTGGTGCACATAAGACGCCGATGTTGCTGTCAGACGTTCCACAGTTAGTTACGTCTCGTTGGATGTTGCAAACTATTGCAAACCGTTGGGCCGCTCTCCGATCCCTCTTGCACACGCCGTGTCCTCACGGTGCTCACGACTGTCTTATTTCGTTTGGACTGAGTGCGGCTGCACACGCACGCCGGAATGGTTGTTGCCTTTCCCTTGATTGTTATCGATACAACAGTTACAGTTTCACCTTGCTGTTGTAAGGGGTTAATTTGCTGTTGTTTACATTACAGCTATGTATGTCTATTTGCATGCGCAGTTGTTGTGCTCACGAATGTTTTGTTCGATTTGGACGGATCGACTGCTGATCGCTGCTGCACACGCGCTGATGGGTGTGGTCAGCACCTTGACTCTTACGTCTTGATGGCTGTGCAGCTTCGCGCGCTTCTCTTTAGAAGACTACGAGGGAGGTCTGGTCGTACCATACGTTTGCACTGCGATGTCGGTGGGCATGTGTACATTTGTACCGTATGGATGTCGGAAGATGTTCCGCAGTCTGCTTTGGCACGGAAACATCTAGGGAAAACGACACAACAGGGTATACCCTAGTCGAAAAGCGACACACCTGGGTACACAGTCATTAACAGCAGTAAATGCATTCATATGATTGGTCAGCGCCCAATTTCTCCCCGGTACGTCCGAAAAGGCGCAGGGTATACCCTGCTGTGTCTACTTTTCTCACTAACTGTACCCTGTTTTCGGAAGTGTACCCTGACCTGACGGGAAATAAGACCCATTCATCAATCATTTCCCCCGCAGGAATCTTCCCAACTCCTTTTCCTCTCTAACCATGGGGTACCAAACGGCGAATCTTCCCACCCAATAACAACCATGGCAACGCGGCAGGAATCAGTTTCCGCCCCTGCCAAACAACACCAACCATTAACTCTTCCGCTCTAAATCAACAATGGCCGGGCACTACCCCAGCACAGCAGTTGTTCCGTTTGGAAACATGCACACACGTGTACAATACCCCGTGCACCACTGCTTGCTGCAGTCTATATGCGACATGCACGGGCCACGCTACGAAAGCGAGACCGATCCAGCATGGTTGACATGCATATATATATGCATGTATGTGCCGATGATGTGTGGCGCTGCGCTGAGCGGGCGGAGGAGAGAGGCAGCAACATCACACACAGACACGCCCTTGACATCAATCATGGAAGGAGGAGCGAGTGCTAACAACTCTAGCAGCAGGACTGTGTCGTCCAACTCAATCACCCTCCCTGTGCTCGCGGTGTATTTCATCGGCTCATCCCGCTGAAGCCTGACGACTTCTTACTACATACATTGATTGGTTGGTCGGCTTGGTCGGCTGGTAAGCGCGACCGCTGCTGTTACAGCAGTACTAGTAATTCAAGCAAGAAACACATCGCAATTGAGACACAACAGACAACACACCCACGCACACACGGCACAGGCAGGAGGGAGTGGCGGCGCCCAACGTTACCCGTGTAGTGCTGTGTCCATACATGCATATATATATATGCATGTCATATATATATATGCATGTCAATCGGTCTCGCTTTCGTAACGTGACCCGTGCATGTCGCATATAGACTGCAGCAAGCAGTGGTGCACGGGGTATTGTACACGTGTGTGCATGTTTCCAAACGGAACAACTGCTGTGCTGGGGTAGTGCCCGGCCATTGTTGATTTAGAGCGGAAGAGTTAATGGTTGGTGTTGTTTGGCAGGGGCGGAAACTGATTCCTGCCGCGTTGCCATGGTTGTTATTGGGTGGGAAGATTCGCCGTTTGGTACCCCATGGTTAGAGAGGAAAAGGAGTTGGGAAGATTCCTGCGGGGGAAATGATCGATGAATGGGTCTTATTTCCCGTCAGGTCAGGGTACACTTTCGAAAACAGGGTACAGTTGGTGAGAAAAGTAGACACAGCAGGGTATACCCTGCGCCTTTTCGGACGTACCGGGGTGAAATTGGGCGCTGACCAATCATATGAATGCATTTACTTCTGTTAATGACTGTGTACCCAGGTGTGTCGCTTTTCGACCAGGGTATACCCTGTTGTGTCGTTTTCCCAATTATTTATTTGTAGTCAAATTCAAATCCGTGCGACCGCCTGGTTGCACTTGCACGCTACTGCATACATACACACACATTTTTTTTTTTTTTTTTTTGGGTCCAATTGCACGCTTCTGCACACACACGCCGCTGCTTATTGCACAAGCTTGCGCCGCTGTGGCACACGTGGTGTGGACTTGTACTCGAAACATCATGAATAGTTGGTTACCGCATACTATACATATGTAATATGTACGTTGCCCGTCCATAATTCCGCCCTCTACGGTGGTAGCTGCGGAACACACGCACCGTTTGTTGTTGTCAGTGACTACCGTTCGTTACGCCTTTCTGGCTGTTACGGCGGTGCGGTTATTTCACATGACGCCCGCTGCACACTCACATACACATGATGAGTTTGTCTGTTGGCTGCTATACATGTATGCCGGGTGCCGCTATTATTATCGCACAGACCGTTCCTTGGGTCTTATCGCATCCCTCTAGATATTGCATTTGAAGGGGTGCTCTGATTATTGGTGTGTGGATTCTCTGCCAGGGTGTGTTTAGTAAATAAAGTATTTTACTCATCCGTTCAACTTGATCCGTTGAGTATTTCCTTGCGTGTTAATTCCAAAATACTCAACAAAACACTCAAGCCTTTGCGTAAGTATTTCAAAATGCTCATCGATATTCAGGAGATTGAGTAAGTACTTCAAAATCTACTCATGCGTACCAGCTACTCGAGTATTATTACGCAACCTTGAGAAAATCCTTGAGTAAGTGTTTCACAAATACTCAACTTTTACTACATAGAATAAAGCCTGTGAGTAAGTTTTTCGAAAATAACTCATCCCTCCGTACTCCAGCGCAATATGTACTGTAGTAAGTATTTCAAACCTATTCAGCCGTACTCGCCAACCGAGTTTGAGTATACTTACTCAAAATAGTCTGAGTACGGCGTTTAGTAATACTTTATTTAACACACCCTTGGATTATTGGTGTTGGTAACTGATGATGTCCTCCCACACATACCGGTGAGGTTGTTTTGCCTCACCGGTCCGTTGCCTAGCTATTATATGACACGCAATTTCTTCTTGACGAAACCTCTGCACACTGCCCACAGGCACGCTGATGTTTTGTTTGGTGTTTATCACTGCGGTACACATGCCGATGTGATTCTCAGTTGCCTCACCGCTACAATTGTTGGCTGTTACACGCCGTTGCATAGCTATCACTGCACAAGCAGTTGCCTTACGACGAAATCCCTGCAAGACACGCTGATGTTTTGCCCGCAGCAGACCCTGCCTATAGCATACGCCGCTATGCTTGCGACCGTCGGTGGATTTGTTTGTTACAACTGTTAGCTTTTACACGCCGTTGTATCGCCATGATTGCACAAGCAGTTGCCTCATGGCGAAATCCCTGCAAGACACGCTGATGTTTTGCCCGCAGCAGACTCTGCCTATAGCATACGCCGCTATGCTTGCGACCGTCGGTAGATTTGTTTGTTACAATTGTTGGCTGTTACACGCCGTTGTATAGCCATCATTGCACAAGCAGTTGCCTCATGACGAAATCCCTGCAAGACACGCTGATGTTTTGCCCGCAGCAGACTCTGCCTATAGCATACGCCGCTATGCTTGCGACCGTCGGTAGATTTGTTTGTTACCGTTGTTGGCTGTTACATGCCGTTGTATAGCCATCATTGCACAAGCAGTTGCCTCATGACGAAATCCCTGCAAGACACGCTGATGTTTTGCCCGCAGCAGACCCTGCCTATAGCATACGCCGCTATGCTTGCGACCGTCGGTAGATTTGTTTGTTAAAATTGTTGGCTGTTACACGCCGTTGTATAGCCATCATTGCACAAGCAGTTGCCTCTTGACGAAATCCCTGCAAGACACGCTGATGTTTTGCCCGCAGCAGACCCTGCCTAAAGCATACGCCGCTATGCTTGCGACCGTCGGTAGATTTGTTTGTTACAATTGTTGGCTTTTACACGCCGTTGTATAGCCATCATTGCACAAGCAGTTGCCTCATGACGAAATCCCTGCAAGACACGCTGATGTTTTGCCCGCAGCAGACCCTGCCTAAAGCATACGCCGCTATGCTTGCGACCGTCGGTAGATTTGTTTGTTACAATTGTTGGCTGTTACACGCCGTTGTATAGCCATCATTGCACAAGCAGTTGCCTCATGACGAAATCCCTGCAAGACACGCTGATGTTTTGCCCGCAGCAGACCCTGCCTATAGCATACGCCGCTATGCTTGCGACCGTCGGTAGATTTGTTTGTTACAATTGTTGGCTGTTACACGCCGTTGTATAGCCATCATTGCACAAGCAGTTGCCTCATGACGAAATCCCTGCAAGACACGCCGATATTTTGCCCGCAGCAGACCCTGCCTATAGCATACGCCGCTATGCTTGCGACCGTCGGTAGATTTGTTTGTTACAATTGTTGGCTTTTACACGCCGTTGTATAGCCATCATTGCACAAGCAGTTGCCTCATGACGAAATCCCTGCAAGACACGCCGATATTTTGCCCGCAGCAGACCCTGCCTATAGCATACGCCGCTATGCTTGCGACCGTCGGTAGATTTGTTTGTTACAATTGTTGGCTTTTACACGCCGTTGTATAGCCATCATTGCACAAGCAGTTGCCTTATGACGAAATCCCTGCAAGACACGCTGATGTTTTGCCCGCAGCAGACCCTGCCTAAAGCATACGCCGCTATGCTTGCGACCGTCGGTAGATTTGTTTGTTACCATTGTTGGCTGTTACACGCCGTTGTATAGCCATCATTGCACAAGCAGTTGCCTCATGACGAAATCCCTGCAAGACACGCTGATGTTTTGCCCGCAGCAGACCCTGCCTATAGCATACGCCGCTATGCTTGCGACCGTCGGTAGATTTGTTTGTTACCATTGTTGGCTGTTACACGCCGTTGTATAGCCATCATTGCACAAGCAGTTGCCTCATGACGAAATCCCTGCAAGACACGCCGATGTTTTGCCCGCAGCAGACCCTGCCTATAGCATACGCCGCTATGCTTGCGACCGTCGGTAGATTTGTTTGTTACCATTGTTGGCTGTTACACGCCATTGTATAGCCATCATTGCACAAGCAGTTGCCTCATGACGAAATCCCTGCAAGACACGCCGATGTTTTGCCCGCAGCAGACTCTGCCTATAGCATACGCCGCTATGCTTGCGACCGTCGGTAGATTTGTTTGGTGTTTGTCACTGCTGTACACTGCCGATGTGATTGTCAGAAAAAAAAAAAAAACGCTACATTGGTTGACTGCTACACCGTTGTCCAGCTATTATGGCGAAAGGAGTTGGCCTCATGACGATATCCTTGCACACAAAACACGCTCATATTTCCCCGCAGAATGTTTGCGTTGTGTTGGCTGGTACACGCCGTTCGATCGTTCATGTCGGACAATGCTGTAGAACCACACGCTGGCGTGGTTTCCTTGGTTACAGTCCCCCCTTGGTGACTGTTACACACGCTTATGCATCTATTGCACATACAGTTGTACTCACGAGGTTACTGCTGCATTTCCCCGCGCTGATGTGGTTATTGATCGTCTCACAGCTGTTGTCGCTGTGATGAATTGGTGTCGTCGCGGCGCGCCGCTGCCGGTGTCCTGCCGCTACGTCTCATTGGCTGTACACGCCGTTGTACCACTACGCCATTACAATTACGCCATCCCTTTGCCGTAATGGCGGATAATATACATATTACCTGACCTCACCCGCATCGCATGCGACCGCGTTGGAGGTATCCCTCCCAACTGGGGAATATCGGGGCGCCCGTCACGTGCTGTCTTGTATCTCATGTAGCTTGTGCCTCATACATAGGCCACATATGGCCGTCCGGTGGTGCCTTTTTCCTTTGGGATTGCGTGTCCAACGTGCTTACCACACAAATACATGCCGTTCGGTGGTGCCTTTTTCCCTTGGGGTTGCGCGTCCAACGCGCACACCACACAACCACATAATAGTAAGTAGTGATCTTCCGGGTTGTTTTATGTAAACACCACATGGTCACATGCCGAATTAGTTCCCGTGCCTCTCGCGTACTGACGTACCTCGTGGTGCACGCCCAACTAACACCAACCTATATGCACACCAACTCCGCCGTAGCTAACAATCCCGTCTGTGAGTAGGTAGACTTACACTTGGATAAGCCCGGCGAAACGTTGTGTTAGTTGGTCCGTGCGCTGTCATGTTTTCTCGACGGTACGCCTGGATACACAGCATCGAATCGACGTTTGCTTCGTAACGTAATTTCACACGCGGCCATACAAATTGGGCCCCGAAAAGGAAATATATAGAGAATGCTGTGTGCCTTTCTATGTTGACGGGAACCCGTGCTGTCAGTTCTCAGCGCCCAGGTTTCCCCTTCAAAAAAAAAAAAAAAAAACGGGAGGGGGGAGGGGGGGGGGGATCTCGACAGTTCCTGTCATTCAAGAAGTGCGAGTTTTGGGCCAGTCACGGCCTTCAATACTTCGATATCATCTGCGATTCAGACACGATGACGTTCCGGATTCCCTAGAAAAAGCTGGACAAGCCACGTGCCATACTACGAACTGCTCTCGCCGATGGATGCTTGTCGAACCCCGCAACGCGTTGGGGGCAAGTGAATGACCATGACTGTGGTGATCCGACTGGCGTTACTTTGGACGCATGCGACGTTGCCGTCCTTCCCAGATGGTCAAAACCATCCAAAGTCGGGTCGATCTGGCATGTAACGCTAACGCATCTGCGGGAAGAGTTCCAAAAAGCGTCTTTCTCTGACGGTTTCCTCGCACGAAAGGCCCTGACAGCGAGCAAGCCACCCTCATCGTCCAACTTGACGCATCATCGGACGCGTCTTCCCTAGGCTGGGGTGGCGTTTTGTCAACATCGGGGGAGCCCAGTACCGCACTGGTGGTGTGATCCCAACTGATTGGCTGCACAAGCACATCAACAAGGAGATGTTTGCGTTGTACCAGTTGTCGCGACTCTTTCCGTGTGCGCTTTCCGACTGACTTGCAGCGGGCTCAAGGGTTCATCGACGTCGCGTTTGTTGGAGCTACAGATCGAGTACCCAGTGGCTGCTAATGTCGTCGCTGATGGTATCTCGCTGCCCTGGCGCGAAAGCATCGTTCGTCTAAACCCCGAGGGTTTTCCGTGCTCTCTGGGAGAATGTGCGGCTGGTCGCCGTCGTTCTCATGGCTTCGGCGACCGAACAACGTTGTTGCTGAACGCAGGCCTCGGACCAAGACGCGTTCGAATGCCTCTGATTCTTGGGCACATAACGTAGAGGCACCAAGTGGGTGCACGACAGAGCCATGCTTTGGCGTATAGACTAGGTATGATACAATTTCGCGCATGCCTTCTAGTTTCGCAATGCGCTAACAGTACACAGCCGCGTCGATGCAGAAAGGGATCGTGTCCAAGTTGAAGATGGCGATCCAAAAGCAGTTGGGGCAAGACGGCAGCTGGGACCCTGTTACGCGGTCGGGCGACCCGTGTCGTAGTCCTCTCGTAGAACCCTACGTCATGTTTTAGGAACGGGGGATGTGTGGCACAGTTGCTGGATGGACCTGCAATCGCTGTTATCATGAAAAATTGCCGGGCGGCGTACCGATAGCGTCGCACTTGGCGCCTACTAGTGTAGGAACGGCGGGTTCCAAGACGAGGCGTAGCGACTACTACCCTGACTAAAACACGTTGCCGATTGTCGGCCGGCCACGCATACATTCGATTTTCTACGTGTGCGTGCCGCGGAAATAAGAAAGTTTGGGTGGGGAGAGACCTACCTTAGAGGCTTGTGTGGTCAAAGCAATATATGGCAGATCAGACAATCAACAGGAAAGTAATGGGCGGGACCACAGGCCGGTGCAGGAGGCCTCACCCAACCCAATCCAATACTTACATTGAATGATCTAGGTAAGGGACAAGAATACAACAGTAATGTCGGATTTGAGACGAATCCGGATTTCGGAACGAAATCGGGAAGAGTCAGATATCCCATGAAGCATGTTGGAAAATGACTCTACCTTGTTCAGTCCCCTTTCTCTCTCCCGAAATACGCCGGGGCAGAGGAGAAAGAATAAATATTTGAGACCATCCCACCCGCCCTACGAATACTGTTTCTATTCATGAACTTGCTGATCATTCAAACGCTTCGGGTCTGGGCATATTGCGATCTGTATGCCCAGCCCGAAGAGTTACTTCACGGCGAGGCCCTCCTGTCGGTGCAGGAGGCCTCACCCAACCCAATCCAATACTTACATTGAATGATCTAGGTAAGGGACAAGAATACAACAGGAATTTGAAAACTCAACGGATTCGGACGAATTGGACCTGCACCCACGACATACATTTTTTATTTTTTTCCAAAGATTTTTTTTGACGACATATGGCCCTTCAAAGGTTTGTGTGTTCACACACCGCCACGCATGACCACACGACACACCACCATCCACCTCATACAGCAGTAGTACCACACGCCCCCACAAGGGCCCACACGAGCCCACACATGGCTGGGCGTCCTCCCGGCAAACGAAAGAAGCGTAGCAGCTTCCAAACAAGACCAGGTGGTGGCCGGTTCGGCGCGAGACGGCCACCTGCAGAACTACTCGCTGCGGAAGCTGCGGACACTCCATCACAACATGACAACGACACGTGTTATGAAGGAGACGAAGAGGACCACAGCAGCAGCAGCAGCCAACACAGCAGTGACGGCGACCTCGGCAGCTGTCGTTCGGGCGGGAGAGGTCACGTATCTATCTTGACATATTTATCTCTGTAGAACAAGTGTTGCTTTTTTGCTGTTGCGGAGAGGGTGCTGAGAGGGGGGGAGAAACAAGCACGGATAATCGACGGGGGCCACAACCAACCTGGTCACTTCAGATTGTGCGCTGGAGCGTTTCGGGGCAATGTGTGCCGTTTCGGGACAATTTTAGGGTAGTTTCGGGTCGTTTCGGGGTAATTTCGGGGTTATTTTTTCAAAACAACCGGTTATTTTCGCCGATTTTTCGTTTACACCGGATTTCGATGAATCATGGTCGGTGCTTGCCAACTTTGTTTCACGTTTCAACTCTCAAAATTGAGCGAGAAAAAGTGGGGGTCACGTTGTGGCAAAATTTAACCGGATGGACTTTATGCATACAGCAGCATACCACGATCCGCTGTCTCCGATCCAATCCCCAGCAGTGCGGATCGTCCAAAAAGGCAGTCACAGATATCACCCGTTCAGAGCTTGCCGGTAAAGGACTTGATGCTCAACATGGTATCAAAATGAGAACTTGAGCAGTAGCGGGCATTTTTTTCGTGTAGCCCAAGAAAAGAGGGATCCTACTGTACACCCCGGCCTCCCTCAAAACTACAGTAGAGTTTTTTGGGGGCGGGCGCTATGTACATCTGTAGCACATACCGTAATTAATTGTGCGTGTAATGGCAACGGCGTGCGATCGTAATGTATTGCTAGGCTTTTCGTACCCCGGAGACTTAACACCGACGGCATCACACCGACGCCGCCGGTGCAGATTTGAAGTTGCCGGTGCGGATTATCAATTGAATCGTTTCGTTGTACAGTAAATTTTCTAACCCCCCCCCTCCCGGTACCCCCCCCCCTCGGGATTGGGTTTTCGTCGCTTGGCAACGACGTTGTAAAACAAGCCAATTCACTTCGTGAACTCGGCAACCAGGTTACCGTCTTTTTTTTTTACCTCTGGTTTTTTTTTTGGCGGTAACCATAATGGTGGTCGAGTAGATCATGTTGTGCGGGGTCGAGAAACCTCACTCCGCGCAACGGGGGATGATCGCACCACGTTGTGTTAAAATGGTCAAGCTTCCTCGAGGCAGTTACACAGTGCTTACAACTGTCTCTGGAAGTGAAAGCACCAGAAAATAAATTAAGTCATACGTAGCTGTCATCCGTACGCAAGCAAGTAAGCACAAGATGCCGACCACCCTTAGCAGGATGCAGCTCACCCTTCATGCGACTCGCCAAATACCTCACGGCGCTTCGCGCTTGGTGATGTGAGAGCCTGGTCCGGTGAGAACCCGGCGTGCTCCGTCCCGGCTTTGTAGGGATGCGAGGTCAATGGTCAAACGACTACGGCATGCACGACTATGAGTACACCCCCCCCCCCCCCCCCCCCTT
>FN649743.1:403784-424104 GCA_000310025.1 Ectocarpus siliculosus | reverse complement strand
CAGCTGTGCATGTTCGATGAAAAAAGGGGTCACGATTTTGAGGAAAATGGAGGGGGGGGGGAGTCTCGCCGGATGCAAGGCAATGCGTGCAGGCCCATGGCGCAGAGAAACAAAGCCACTGTTGTTGGTGCCGTTCCTGCTGATGTTGTTGTTGCTGCCACTGCAGCTGCTTCACGAAATAAACTCCCCCTGCATCCCCATCCACGACCCCCTCTTCTTTTTGTAGTCACAACCGAACCTAAACACACAGGGTGGTGAAAACGACACATGACAATGAACAATATTCCCCTAGCGAAACGAAACTACGAGAACGACGAGGACCGCACTGGCACCCACGATGGCATCGGGGAGTCCGAAACCGGTGCTACGTAAAATGTACAGAGTGTATAGGATACGGCCGCACCGCCCATGTGCCATCACCGAGAGGTGAGGTGCTATGAATACCGAAGTCTTGGCAGAGCGATGCACTGAATGAGCGGATGAACGAATGAAGATGAAGACGGAGGTGTTCGTGTCAATTCAACAGCCAGCCATTTGGACAACGACAACGACGATGAAGCTATTGTAACAGCACCAACAACCAAAGCCACAATCGTAGCCGCAGTGCCTTGAGACCCGCCCCCGCACCGGAAGGGCGGTGTGCCTAACGTCAGCCAACAGCAGAACGACAAAACGACGACAACGCCAACGACAACAGTAACAACAACAACAACAACAACAACGACAACGTGAGGAATTGTATCCTGCAACCGCTTTACCTTGAGACCCTCTCCGGTGCAATCCGAGATCGGCCATCCGTGTGCTGCGGTGGAAAACGGCCAGCCTCCCTGCCGGCAGGTGGTAGTTTATCGCCGAACGATGGAGAGGACATCAACAGCAATAATGAGGTCAAGAACCCACTTACTTAATTGTGCGAAGTTGATCGAGGTGTGGTTGAGATTGTCAGGGACTCGAAATCACCATACGACCTCCGGACGAGCGTGTGTTTGTGTGGTAGTTTCGTTCACAGTGGTAGTAGTGGTACCGATGGCGCTAACCGGCTGATCGACTGGCAATGAAAAAGGCTCCCGTCCCTAGGGGGATGATCAAAACGAAAAAATAATAAAAACAACGAGCTTCTTGGAAATGGTCCCCATGGGAGGGAATGAGTACAAAAACATTTATCATCGCCAGGAGAGGAAGAATGCCTTCTTTTTTTTTGTCGGCTACACGTCTGCGCCAGCAAAATTGCGAAAAAATACCAACGGTCAGGAAGCAAAGCTGGATCTGCAAAGTGCGTGTGCGATATCGCTGGCTATGTAGAGTAAAACTCTCGCTACAACATACGTAAACGGGTCTTGAGCCGCAGATGCCTCAGCTCTGGCGGCAACAGCTAACCAGCATGCGAGTGCAAGACTGACTTCTTCCACTCGGGAGTGCAAGAAGAATCGAGCATGTGCACCTTGGAGATGTGCCGGAAGTACTTGTCGCGCTCCCTCTCGTCGAACTTGATCTGGGTAGCCTCGAGGTAGCGCCACCCTTTACTCGCGCAAACGGGGAAGTCTTCGCACAGTTCAGACTCCGCCAAAGCCTGGGCGAAATCAGCGGCACCGGCAGCAGCACCAGCAACACCAACACCAACATCAGCAGCAGCAGCAGCAGCAGCAGCAGTAGCAGCAACGACAGCAGCGGCAGGAGCACCAGCCGCAGCAGCGACAGCAACGGAGGCGTGTGGGCGTTTAGGGCACGGGCAAGCGCAAATGCTTTGCGGAGGCCAAACAGCACCTGAAACTGGCATCTATTACCAGCGGAACAAACCTTTTCGTACCCCCAGCACCACCCCCGCTACGCAAGCGTTCGTGAGCATTACGCTTTCTCAAACATGGTTCAAAGAACCGCAAGTCTCTAACGTCCCTTTCAAGCACGCAAAATTGTAACCCGAACGCCAATTTGTTCCGGCTGTCATGCTCTGTGCTCTATCTTTGTTTCTCTCTGGCTCTATCTGCCTGCTCTGTATGTCTGTGTCTGCTGTCTGTCTCTGCCTCTGTCTCTCCCTCAGTCTCTCTGTCTGTGTCTCTCTGTCCCTCTGTCTGTGTCGTCTGTCTCTGTCAATTCCTCTCCCTCTACCCCTCGCACCCTCCTTCCTCCCAACACCCGCATGGCGACGAAATAATTGTATTTATCTCTGTGTGGCTCTCTCTCTCTCTCTCGCCCTCCCTCTCGCACCCCCCCCCCCTGCCTCCCAGTACCTGCACTGCGAAAGAAGTGTCCCAGTTCTGAGAGCCGTTGTACCCTTGCATCTTCACACCGTCCTCCGCGACCCACAGGTAGTCATCTACGCGCTGCAAATGCCGTTGGAAGGCCTCGTGGGAGGCCTTCTTGCCGCCGTCCACCCAGGAACTATTTCGTCGTGTATAGGGCACAAAAGTGCACCAAGGACAACGAAGAAAAGTCAAGCACACAGACCAAAGGACAGCATTACAAAACAAGCACGACAAGAAAGTCAAGCAGCACAACAAATTTACAGCACTGAAAACAAATAATTGGACAGGCAAATCAAGCGAAGACATGGAACAAAATCAAGCAAACACACAAGCTTCAGGCTGCCACTTGGGACAAGCACCAAAGGTACCACTAATCTGCAGCCGCAAAAGGGTCTCTTGAACGGTTGATTGATTGATTGAAATTCGGCAATACATGCACCCTGAATCTGCGAGGACTGTATCGAAAGAATGTCGAGAAAAGGGCGACATACATGCACCCAGGACAACTACGGAACATTCCGCGGAACAAAAAAAATATTCCGGGGTAGAAAACCAACAACATGGAATACTCCGCCATAGCACACAAATCTGGTGCACGCGGAACGTACATGAGCACGTGGAATGCCTTGTTGACTGGTCCAATGCAGACCGAGTTGGTCTGCTCGTCTTCGGCCCTCATGTACTCCATGGCGAACTCGGCGCCGCGCTTCCGGAGCCACCTTTTGCGACAGGGCAAGCGAGGGAGGCACCGAGGGTGTTTGTTTCCGAGGGCGAACGGACACTTGGTGGCTTGTCCACAGGCCCAACATAGCCCGATCACAAAGGGTTAAATGCTTCATTGACAACAGAAATGAACGGCCAATCAAGAGCGGACACTCTTATCAACAGAAAATGAACAGCCCGAGCGGGAAGTCATCGTACCGTAGTGACCAAGCAGCCCATCGCCGGAAGCGAAAAACTCGTGGTAGACAAAGGAACAGCCCGCCAAGGAGAGCGAATAGCCATCCAAGAAGAGGTAAACGAACGGCTTCATCGAAAAGGGAAACAGGTCAAATCTTTCCTACAGCTAGATACCAGCACCGTAGCAAACACCATGCAGCTACAATTCCTCTAGGACGCTTGTTCCCGATGTCAGCCTATCGGTAACCAGACACAAAAGAGAAAATAAAAGTATGCAATATTGACACCGTGGTAAATATTGCCGGGAATATGGTTTTAATATACCCGGTACCGGTACGGTTCGACAGCAACACAACCAACTGACCTCAACGGGCCCACACACAGCCACCGCTCATAGAAAGCCAGCACGTTCTGCAGCAAGCGCATGGCTGGGTGCAGCTCCGAGTAGGTGTCCATGGGGCAGCAAAGGTGCCGGTTGGCATCCCAGTCCACCTGTGAAAAAAAAAAAACAAGTCGACGGACGAGGTGTTGAGGCCGCTGTTCCCCTTTGCCCCTCTGTCTTGCATCTTCTGGTCGGCGGCGCTCGTCTTCGCGCTAGTGCTGACATTGTTGTTGGGCGTCGTGGTGGTGGCGGCGGATTCAGCAAATGCCGATGCGCGCGAACTGTTCCTACAGAATCGACAGCAGCAAGCGACAAGAATCACCTCGTCGTAGGGCTTGAGGTACAGCTCCTCCCGTAAGGCCATGCACAGTGAGTCAGACTTCGCGTCGTGGGTGAACCTTGGCCAATCAGAAAGCAGCGACGACAAACGGTGCCGACAGAAACAGCGACATTAAAAAAAAAAAAACGCCGCCAGGACCGGAAACAAGAGCGTCAATCACGGCAGCAGCACCTGAGCGGTGGTGATTGTTGTTGGTGCTGTTGCTATTGTACTCGGTCGTGGGGTTGGTTGTGGGGAATTCTTGTCGTTGGCGATGCTCCCTCTTGTCCTCACATTACAGATCATTCTGACCTCCTACATACCCTACAGAACCCTTGTCATTTCAATACAAAGTGTTCGTAATTGTGATCTCGCTGCAAGACTGACGTATTTTCATTGCTCAGGCGGTTAACGGGGTCGAAGTGAGAAATCAATTACACACACAACCGCACTGAGACTGACGTCTTTCATTGGTCAGACGGGTGGCGCGGTGGATGCAAACAATAAAACAGACACACACACACACCTGGTGCTATACAGGTAGCTCATAGGCAGGTAGACCATCCTGGAGTGACACCACATCCTCCATGGGTGGAAGGGGAACCAGCGAGGGAGAAGCCACAGCTCCGCTGGCACGGAGTTGATGCCCTGACGCAGCGCTCGACCAATCAATCAAGCAGAGCGTGCGTGCGTGCGTGCGTGCGTGCGTGCAGTGGGGGTCTCGTCAATCCATCGCGCTGAACGCGGCACGTTCAAACACCGGGAGCAGAACTTAATCGTGGTCACTAGTGGTCACACACTGCTGTAGTACTGATATTTAGCAACTGATGCTACGTCATTTCCTGAATAGTGCCGGCACGAAGATTACAGCGGACTCCTCATACCCCGAGCAATGCCGGCATTGTCCAGGCCGAACCTATGTAATGCCAATAAAATAATATAATGCCAGTTGCCCGCAGTAATGCCGGTTCAAGCGGGCGGGCAGCTAACGCCACCATAGCGAGGCCACTACTGCACACTAACGTCTTTCCTTAGTAAAACCGCGCCCCCCCCCCCCCCTTCCTCACCTCCCACTCGTACACCCCCAGCACGGCCATCCAAAACTTGGCCCAGCTAGGGGCCATGCTCCCGCCGCCGTTTTCCCTCACGAACTTGAGGCCCCTGGCGCAAGCACCATCCTCCACGGAGACCCCAAGAAGCCTCAGCGAGATGTAGGACAGGACGGTGCCGAACATGGTCGATGCGCACTCGATGTGGGTGCCCCAGCCCCCGTCGGCCTGTCAAGTAAATACATAGAAAAACAGGGGGATGTCCCTATATGCTGTCTGGGAAATCGTAGACATACAGGTAGCTTTTCTGACGCTATGAATTGATTGCTAATCTGTCTCTGACTCTTTTCTATGATAGAGATGGATTCGTTGTGTCATATAAAAAAAAAAAAGCATCTGCCAAAAAAAATCCTGAGAATATGATATTTCAACGAGCAACGAAGACGTCCATCCCCTCACTACCTGTTGGGAACCACCCAACCATCGGGGGATCCGCTGTTGGTAACCTCCCAACCCAACCACGGCGGTGTGATAGGGTTAGACTCAATTCCTTCCGGGGCCACATACGGGTGAGAGTACTGCTGTCGGCAGTTTCCATTTCCGGCATACCGTACCACGTAGGGCCTCCCTTCACGTGGCCGGGATCAGGATCAAGATCGGGATATGGGAGACGACGCCCTACACAACTGAACAAAAGAAGAAACGGGCATGCATCTAGATAGAGAAAATAAAAAGGTCTACAAGAGCCGCGGGGGGGGGGCTTTACACCCTGCCCGTGGGGAGGGGCAGTTTAACTCAAAAAAATATCACTGGTTCCTCGCTCATGGGCAGACATGCTCTTGGGCAGACATGCTCATGTGTTCTTCATCTACTCCATCGAAGTCCTCAAGGTTTCTCTCTGTAGGTCGTACAAACTCTCATGGACACACCAGAAAGATCATATCATAGACGAATTCATGGTGGCTTACATTCGTTGTTTTTTTATTAAATGACAGAAACGCCTGGGTTTTGGATGATAAGCTCTTCTTGGAGCTACTTACTGCTGCTGCGGACGAGATAGTTTTCGACATATTGTCCCGGCGAAACCAAAGCACCACAAACGAATAATGACGGCGGCAATATTCTTGGAACATTTTTTGAGGAATTAATCTGCTGGAGGTTTCTAGCAGCAGCATTAGGAAACTCCCCGGAACATTTTTGGAGGAACACACCTGCTGGTGGTTTCTCAGGTAGGCCTCCATGCCCGCCCTCCTTTCCTCTCCCAGCGGGGTCCCCGTGACGTAGAAGGCGACGATCAAACCGGGCATCAGGAACATGGGCCCTGCGTAGTCACCTCCCCAGTGGCCATCGTCGCACTGCAGCATCTGCGGGGGGGGGGGCGCGGCGGCAAAGACAGACACAACGAGAGAGAGAGAGAGAGAGAGAGAGAGAGAGAGAGAGAGAGAGAGAGACAGGCAGACAGACAGACAGACAGACAGTATGAGCACACACAGATCCGTGCGTGCTGTGTGCGGCGACGGTACTCTCGGTGTGTGCCGGGCAAACCAGCAATGCCCACCCCAGTTCCTAGCCACGCCTCACTACTACGTATACATCCCCGCGAGGTGCTCTCGAAACAAGCGCTGCGAGCTTCGATGACCCGCATGTGCAAGCGTATGGTTCAGGACCAGTGGGCGCTCAGCAGCCACGTGCCACAATCAGATTGACGAGGGTCGATCGTATCCCGATGAAGTCGCTCATAGCAACACAAAACAACAAAAACAACAAAAACAACAACCACGACGGCGAAGACGACCACAAGGGAAACAATGATGGCGAAGACGACGACAACACCAACAACACGAGCTATTAATATGACAAAAGCAATGACGACGAGGGCGGCGAAGACGGCGTCAACATCGACAAACAACGCACCTGATGAAACGCGAAGCCCTTCTTGGCGGCACCCAACGCGTCCTTTGGCGTCTCCGTCTCGTCCGGCCGCGGCCCTTCCCACTTCCGCAGCTGCGCGTGACGGTTTAATCAAAATTCCCGCACGCAGAAGCGACACACACATGACACAACACACCGGTTGCAGAGCAAAAGGCCAGGAGCGGGGACGTGGACGAAGTTACGCAAACCGCGTTGGAGATACTCGGCTCTGCGATACGGTACAACCCATGCTATTCCGTCAAGAAACGGTTTTTGAGAACACCCAACCCCCGCCCGCCATACCCCCGGTACCCTTCTCAGGGTTTATCGATCAAGAAAACATATTGGATAAAGCATACAAAGCATACAATCGGGAAGTTGGGTTAGGGTTAGGGATAGGGAATAGGGGTCTGCGTACCCCCCTCCCCGTTCTATTTCCTCAAGTAACTTAATTTCTCGCGAAGGCGGTCCGCCAATACCCGTCGCGTCTCACCTGCTGAGCCCGAAAAATCTTGTCGCCAGAGTTGGGATTGACCGATGGGTTGAAGGTCGGCGCGTCATCTGCTGCACCAAGCGACGCGTCATCTCCGGCGTCTGTCCCACACCAGTGCCACGACTGCCTTCCGGCCGCTTCTCCCGTGAGCTTGAGCCCGGTTTCGGCCCACCTGTCCTCGGTTCGCTGGTGGGATTCTCGGGCGCAGGAGAACTTCCATCCTGTGGGGAGCGCGCTGGTCTTGTCCTCCCAACGGCCCCTTCGAGGAGAGAGGGGGGTTGAGACAGGCAGAGAGGGAGAGGGAGAGGGAGAGGGAGAGGGAGAGAGACCGAGAGACCGAGAGAAAGAGAGGGAGAGGGAGAGAGAGAGGGAGAAAGAGAAAGAGAGAGAGGAGAGAGAGAGAGGGAGAGAGGGAGAAACAGAGATATATACAGACACCGAGACAGGCAGAGAGAGAACATTAGGTGGACTGTGTCGCATAAGAGCTACGCATTGCGTAAATACGCTATTGGCGAACATGGTGTTCTTCTAGTGTCGCGTCGAGAGCTTGCCACGTGGAAACACATGTCGTTGATCGGCGGTCACCTCCCTTGCACCCTCGCAAGAACAATATCGGGCGGGGTGCAGATACAAGGTGGGCGCGATATCCACGGACGTAACATCATGGGCCTCAAGAGTAGCTACTGCACATCGCGGGCAGATCTCCCCGGTTTCTACGAAGTCACGGATGGCGTCAAAGCCCGCGGCCGTTTCCCTGAAATTTCCTAGCGGCCGCAAACACAAACATCGAGTTTCCCCGTCGAGTTTCCCCGCTGGAATTCTCATGGTTGCATTCGTAGATACACGTCGCCATGCTGATTGGGCAACGGGGATGGCAAAATCCGAATCACTAGCGGGGGGGGGCAAGAGCGGGGGGGCGAAGGTGTGCCATGTCCGGGGGAGACGACGTGGCTTCACCCACCAGCCGTTGGGTCACAAAGTGAAGTCTGAAATCTGATAAAGTAGGCATTAAGCAGAGCCGAACAGCATCCGCTTTGCGTGAAAAAAGAAAAAACGAACCGCCGTCGTGTAGACAAGGTGTACTACTGTAGCTTGGCCACACCGATCCGGTTCCATCGGGGGGGGACACTAGCACACATAGGGACAAGAGGCCAGTTGATAGGGGTCGGTCGTCATGCTACTACCGTACGCAGCGCAACTCCCTTGTCGACGGTGCACGAGCTGCTGCAACGGCACAACGGCAATGAACGGCCGGTTCAACATGTACCGTCCCGTCCAATGATAAATACGTTCATCGACAGCACGCTAAAAGGGTATCTCGGGAAACGTCATTTCCCAAACGGCACGCTCTCGACTCTGCTCCTGCCACGCACCTCCTCTCCAGGCGATTGGGCACGACGTCGCCAGGGTAGGCGATGGGCCATGCCGCGTAGTACCAGTAGCGGACGTGCTTGTTCCAAGCCCAGACGAGCAGCGGCACCCCAACCGCCGCCGCAGCTCTGGACCACAAACAGCCGAGACAGAGAGGTCGAGAGGATGGTCGGTTAGGGGGGACGGCGGGGGTACTTGTTGGAACGGCGACGAAGCCTTGCTGTGTGCATGTAGGCCACCTGCTGCGACAGCATGCCGCGCATGATTCCGGCTGGATGCGGCCGCTGTCCATGGGGCCAGAAGGAGCGGCAAAGAACATTTCGACTCAACAACAACAATGGAACGATATTGGTGGATCCCAGCCATTGCAACTGGCCAAAAAGGGGCACGATCGAGAAATACTCTCACCCGCAGAGCGCCGCTGGGTCTTCGAGTGAGATCATCACAGCCCGTTTCGTGCGGGCAGGCGGTGTCGTCTGTGTCCGCGTCAAGAAGCAAAGGCAGATTGACAGATTGACAGAGTTTAGTTCGATGCGGTGCAATTAACGATTCCGCGTCATCCCCTCGCCAAAAGAGAGCACTCTGTGATGCCCCCATGCAAGAGAGAAACGGCGTGGCCAGCATAACAAACGTGCCCATTGCGACGCGGGAGAGAAGCACAGCAGCAAAGACAAGTGAGTGCAACGGTTGAGTCACTACATCGCCTGTGGTACATCTGAGGCGTGATGCGCCTCCCTTTCTGCGGTTGAAGTATGGTGGGGCTGAATTTTTTACAGACGGACCCCCTGTACGTCGAACGTGCGCAAGTCCCTGTCCATGGGGTGCGAGCACCGAGGCATCGCAGGCTCGCAGGCCCTCTTAGCTGCAATCACCTGCGTGCGCATAACACCTTCAAACCATTTTCGATTTCACCGGGAATGTTGCCGCTTGAAATTGCATAACAGCGAGCTACAAAGTTGGTGCCACATACAATGTAGGTCCTTTCGACTCGGTCACGCCCCTGTGCAGGACCGGAGCCCACTACTACACACGACTGCACAGCTACTATTTTGATGCACAGACGTGGCGTTTAGCCCACTGCTCCATCGTGGAGTTTGCCGACATATCCATCGCTTGGTGCAGGAGTGTACCGTTGCGTGAGTCTTCGTTTGGCAGAACGTCCTGAAGCCTTCCCACATTTTCTCTACAGCGCATGTGTACGACAGCAGGTGCACCCACCCCCGGCCCGCGTGCCATGTTGCGGAGGAAGTCTCAGTATGTTACAACTGAGAGCCCACATGCATGCACTGATCCGCTGATCTGTCGGGAGGATTGTCTGACAAGTACGTCCTACAGCAGGCCTTCTTCGTGCATTTCCCGAACTACGCTCGCTGTGGGTTTACGTTGGAGTCGTCTGTTTTTACTACAACATGTAGGGTGTCTACACACTGCGCAGTCTCTCTCTCTCTCCCTCTCCCTCTCCCCCTCCCTCTCCCTCTCCCTCTCCCTCTCTCTCTCTCTCCCGCTCTCTCTCTCCTGACATTGGCACAAAGTATGCTTCTGTAACCATGTAGTCCTGCCCGAAAATTCACAGTTCGTTATGTAGGCAGCACCCAAAATTCGATTCGCATCGTATTCAAGCCTTACGCGCCTGCCCAACATTGCCGTGTTCGATTATGTAGGCCTGACCCAACCTCTCCAACCGCGTAGACTATCCGTCGTTAACTCCTTCCTCCCCCTCCCCGATGCCACCAGAACGCTTCCAAGATGCCGTGGCAATCCGCGCCGCCGCTTGCCATCATCACGGTCGCCATGGGCGGCGTATCCGGGCTCATGTCGTTGACGAACTACCTGACGGTCGGCCGCACGGACAGGCTCATCGGCCTGGATGACTTCGATTACATGTAAGCCCCCACGCTAACGTGTGTGTGTGTCGGTTATTGGCATTGACCGCGGCAACCAGCTGGCCGATGAAAAGGCGTCACGCGCACACAGACGTCAGTCTCAGTGCGGTTGAAAGCAGAAACCTTTTCCTGGAGGCCATGATCTGGGATTCCGTCCGTGTGTTTGTGTGTGTGTATCAAATAGCACCGACCGCGGTAACCAGCTGACCAATCAAAAGACGTCAGTCTCATTGCGGCCAAGAACGGGAAATGTTTCTTAAGGTCGTGATCTGGGGCCCCGTGAGCGGGGCATCATGGGGTGTACTCACAGGGGTGTACTCACAGGGCCATCATGGGGGAGGTTAGGTGTCCATGTGAACTGTGTCTTTGTTGCTAGCATCGACCGCGCTGACCGGCTGGTCTATGCAAAGAAGCCAGTCTCAGTGTGGAGACCACCTTCATAAAGGTGCAATCTCCCCAACGTCTGTCGAGGACGACTCCCTCTTTTCACGATGGCGTGGACAATGAGATGTCAGAGCCTTTTGTCATTGGCGTTCGACGAAAGTTTGATCGTGGGATGGCAGCGCAGAAATTTTCCTGTGATAAAACACAGCGCCGAAAGAAATTAGGCACTCTGACATCTCTTCGTCGACGCCGTCGTGAAATGAGGGAATCGTCCGTGCGTTTGTTTATCTTCAGAGAAATCGTTGAATTCCAGGAAAAGACGTCCGCCTTCGGCCGAACTCGGAGGCATGTTTATGTTTTGAAGTACGGCAAACGACACATCAGGGTATATATTGTACCCCGGGGTCGAAAAACGACTTTCAGCTTGGTGCAGACAGTTTGGCAGCGTCAAATGAGCCCAGCCGATTGGTCAACGTCCAATTTCATCGTGCCGTGTCGCCGTGTCCCAAGTAGCCCGGGGTACACCCTGCGACGGCAACTTTTCTCCAGAATCGTACCCTGATTGCGGTAATGTACCCTGATGTGACGGTAAATGGGACGCGATTTCGCCGGCCATATTATCTGCTGTAACCCATTTCCGACCCAGCCATAGGATAGCAGCCATGAGTTATTCCCGCCCGAAGCAAACAATGGCTGACACACAGCAGACTTCCGCAGGGAAGGCAGTCGACGTGTTGTGAGGTATGCGACATACGAGTCACGCTCAGAACGCGACGGATCCAGTATGGTTGAAAGCAGCATGGCTGACACGTAATCTCACCTGTGCGGATGGACGTGTGGCGGCGAGCAAGCGGAAAGCCACACACACACGCCGACCGAATTAGCACGGAAGTATGGAGCGTACCCAACGTAAGGCAGAGGCGATCGAACGTTCTGCGAAATACCGCAGAATTGTGCTGGAAGGGCGAAGGCTTCGTGAGCTTCCTTCTGAACCAAACCCCGATGAAGTAATATGCGGGGTGTGGAATAGCACAGTCGGCGTAGATGTGTGTTGGCTTGGGATGACGAGGCGGGTAATTTGTTGGCCGCCACTCAAACCTTCCACGATGGTGATTCGGACGGCGTGTTGGCTTGCCTAGCCTTAGGCTTCTCCGCCACCACGACCTCGCCGCGCCACATCCATCATCTGACGTGGCAGCCTTACCGCTTTCAACCATGTTGGGTCGATCGCGTTCTGAGTGTGATAGCTCGACCTCACAACTTGCCGGTTACTTTCCCAACGGCAAGGTGCTGTGTACCAGCCGTTATTTTGTTTGGAGCCGGAAGAACTCATGGTTGGTATCCTGTGGTCGTATCAGAAATGGATTCCTGCGGAGGAATCGGCCGCCAAAGGGATCCCATATCCGGTCAGATGAGGGCACATGGTGTACACCAGCAGTGAAGGCTCCAACGATGATTGCCGGGAATACCACAACACGCGCAAACAAGATGGTGGGACGAGGAGAAACCACAAAAAGCTGGACGAAGCTACATGGAAACTGAAGCCGTGTCTGAATAGCGTACAATGCCGAGGGAGAGGTAGCAGATGAACTGCCCTGACCAAGCGGCGAACAATGCCTACGGCCAAGGGAATAGCAGCACAACGAGGCAACCAGACCACTTCTTGAGCAGGAAGGGTGGCGGGTTATTTTTGAGTTTCAGGCAACCAGGGGGTAGCAACTACCGCTGGCTTTGGTAGCCATGTCCGACGTGCATGCTACCGAAGGTCCTCCCGTAGCCATTGGTATGGGCCCAGTCTTCCTGCCCTGTTCTCTTTTACGATGCCCCGCACACACCACTACCACCTCTCGAGCACGCAGTCCTTTTTCTCGACCTGCTCTATAGATTCAAACAGCGGGTGTGTTTTGGTAATTTCCCTGTTCGTTTCACACCTTTTGCGGTGCTTCTTTATTCCGTTTGCGTTTTTTTATTTTTTCCCCAGGCTGTTGAACCGCGACATGCGCATCCGCAACCCCCCGCAAGCCGCGGTGGACAGGATGCTGGCGAACCCGGCGACGAGGTCTGCATTGGAGAGGGCAAACGCCGACATGGCAGCAGCCGCGAGCAAGGTGATTTTAGAAATATGTACAACGTGCAATCGAAGAAAGACATCAACCCGTTCGAGACATAAAGCGCAGTCGAAAGGGATGTGGTGAAATCTTAACAGTGAGTGGGTGATGTTGTATTGTCATTTCCCGGCGCCATCCGGAGTGCGTTTTTTGCTTTTACCCTTGCGCTTCGAATCAGGACGAACCATGATTTTTGGTAGGAGCACAGCAGTACGCCGCACCGTTTTTTGCCCAGTCAAAGAGGAAGGTGCGTGGGCCCACGCTTGCCGGTGGTAGGCATTGGACGCAGGGCGTGGGGGGGGGGGGTCCTTCAACGGTTGCGGAACTTTTGCCCGTCCTCGCCGCCGCCGGCAATGACGTCTTCGGAAGAGGCGTTCGGTTCATCGTATGGCGGCGGAAGGGGAGCCGTTTCGAGTCCTCCATACCTCGAGTCCTCCGTCCTTAGTCTTGCCTCTGAGCGACGACAACTGCTGTCTTACCCTACCTGCGCTACCCTACCGTTTTGCAACCCCTTCTCGTGTGGCGTTTTGGGTTGTCGGGGCAGCAATAACGGTTACTTTCCCAGAAGGAGGGAGGGAAAGCTGCTGCCGGTGGGGCGCCCNNTGCCGATGGGGCACCAGGGGGGGGGGGGGAATGCGGTTCCACTTTGGCGGATGCTGCTGGGCCTCAAAGCTGGGGTTCCAGGCAACGCTGCCGTAGCTTGATTTAGTCGTCGCCGGCAGCCGCCACACAGAAGAGGCTCCGGCACATGGAATGGTTAGCGGGAATTGAGGCAAGCACGTGTGATACTACGCCGTTCGGAAAGCCCGGTGGTCGGAGCGTTAGAAAATTGCGGGGGAACCTCAAACGGCACTTTTTGCACGGCTTATCGGACGCTTTGCGTCTGAACGGGCTGGTACATGCCCATTTACAGCGAGTTTGCCTCTCCTGTTATCTTATGTTTTGTTTCGCCTGAAGCCTGCTTGCTTTGACGAACGGGTTTGGTTGCCCTTTCGCGGGGCGTCCAGCCTCAGAGCAGCGTTTCGCCTTGAATTGATCTTCCATTCATCGTTTGGAGAGGGCTTCGTTCCCCCTCAGCGGGGTCGTGGCTGATGTCTTGAATCCCATGTTTCCGCTGCATGAAGGGGTGAAGAGGTGAAGAATTATCGCCTGCGTGACGCGTTGCAGGCGGCTCGCCTTAGAACAGCGTTTTGCCTCGAGTACACCATTTATCGTTTGGGGAGGGAATCGTCCCCCCTCAGCGGGGTTGTGGCTGACGTCTTAAATTGATTATGTGAATTGATGTTTCCGCTGCATGAAGGGGGGAAGAGGTGATGAATTACCGCCTGCGTGACGCGCTGCTGGCTTGATTGACGAGAAGTGCCTGGTTTGGCAGAGAACTCGTCGTGAAATCGCTAAAGAAATAGTCATTCGCCGAAAGAGATTTCGATCGCTGTACACCACACATCTATCTCAGGTTTTCCGGCTCTCACGTCCCAGCTTTGTCATCCACCACCTCTCCACATTTTGGTCGCGGCTGACGCACATAGCCCTTCGGACGTTCCTTGTTCCCAGTCCGGTTCGATTTGAGCTGCTCGCTTATCCTTACCCTACTCTGACCACAGCGCACCACGCAGAAAGTAAATTGCTGTTCTCGGTTCGGCTCCTAGTGTGGGGAGCCACTCAGAAGTGACATTGTGAGCAAGTCAAGGCGTCAACTGTGAGGTCCTAAGAAGATTGTTCTGCAGCAGCATCAGCATTTGCTGAGTCCTTGCGCCCGGGACGCTGGGTTACCCGGTGTCCGGTGGCGTGTCATTGTCCATGGTCCCATTGCTGACGAAACGTCTGCACAGATTCCACACACAGGTGTGTGAAATCTCCGAGAAGTCGTTTCGACTGTCTTTGATGACGTTTGTCTTTGACCACATGATTCGACCTACTACTTTTCGTCATTTACAACTTTGCGCAGCTGGTCGCAGGAAGGGGCTGGCCAAAAGCTCCCAGCCACGTAGCTGTCTGTTCCCCTCTTGTTGCTCTCAACCGTCTAGGCAACTGCAAGGCAAACACGATAATACGCCAAAAATATAACGCCTCTCTCGCTTGCTAGATTCTACATAACTGCCGCGTGTCCGTGTTGGACGCATGGTCGATGCGCCTATAGCTCGGCGGACACGGGAGCTGCAGGCCCTTGCACTTCAATGAGCTCGAGCTCGAAGACAAGGACGGCCCCCGGGGTGATGAGCGCCGATCGCTTGCTATCGCCGTAGGCGAGTTCTGCGTGTCAAGCGAGGGGGGCGAGAACAACGATGGTTACAGAAACGAAGCAAGTGTTTAGCCGGACAGAAAGACATAGTGACCGGATGTTCTTGTGGAGGTACTGTTTTCCTTGAGCGGAAAGGTGCACCTTACTAGCCGAACCAGAGGGCATGCAGCACCTGTAGTCCACACAGCAGGCAGAGGCAGCATCGTCCATCATAACCCCGGAGGCCACATCATTTCCGGGACCCTACTGAAGCGTTTATTGCAACCCGTGAGGATCAAGCGTAGCGACTGACTGCCTGGTGACTGGGGGGGGCCGTGGCTAGAGGGACATTCACGGCGCCCCCCGTCCACCTCTTGTTCATCTCACCGGAGGGAATGTAGAGTTCCCAGTGGTCGCCCTCCTGCAGTTCGTGGGACGGATCCGGGCAGCAGCACACATATGATACGACGGTTACATGAACAACGAAGCGAAACATCGCGTTTTCAAGTTCAGTCGTGGCAAGAGGATACACAAGTACTGGTGGCGACAGCGAGCCCTCCAAAAAAAAAATGCCATGCGTGCCCACGAAAGCCTACCGTACCTCTTTATGTTCGACTCTTGTGTCCGTTGTGTTATTCGGCACTAGGCCAAGGACGTCAACCAAGAACGTGCAGCTTCGAAAAGATAAAATACGCTCGAGTTGTTGCTTGGGTAACCCATGTCCGACAGGTCGGCATGATTCATACCTTCACCGACATGCACGAACCAAAGCCAGTCCTACTGGGATTCCTCGCGACGACCCGAACAAAGGTATTGACTACTCTTCCATATCCAATGATAACATTCTCACCTTCATCATTTGCATAGCCTCTGTCCAGCCCTTGATCACCTGCATCAAGATTGCGTTCAGCAAGCGGGGTTACATTTTTCGGACGGCGTAAGCCACACAAATGTTCTTACAACCCGAGAGCCCTTCCGCGACAATCTCGAGGGCCGCTGTTTGTGAAGTATCACCAGTGATTCCGCCCGACGCAGGTCGCTTTCGAAAGCGATGAATTCGTTGCGTTATCCCAAGAAAGCCGCGCGATCCTACCGTTTGTCTTACGAAAATGGCCAAGAGTGGCCGTTGACTACTACAAGTGGGAAGCAGAGCTTTTGTGTAGCTTGACAGCGTTAACTTTGTTCGTGTGGGATGTACCTGGTTGGGCGCAAACGCGGTCGGCTTTCCTCGCTTGAAGGAGCTGTCGAACTCCTCTCCGGTGATGGTGGTCCCTTTTCAAAAGAGGGGAGGAAATACACACGCAAGCAGCAAGAAGGCAGCAGCAGCGGTTACGGTCTGACAGAGATTATTCAAGGGGAAAATTGGAACAAACAGTTTTTTGCTTGCCCGACCATGAGAAAAATACGGATTTAAGACAGCGTGGTTGGCTTGTTCCGACCATCTCTTGAAGCCAACAGCACTCTATTGGACCATACAAGCCACTACTGATGTAGCAATAAACAAGACGCCGATAGCGAGGAGGAGAAGCAGCGGCAATATGACACGGATGCCACAGCACCAAGGACGGCGGAACGAGCATGGAAAGCATCGCGAGGGGTTGACAAGTTCCATCAGGAGGGGGGAAAAGGGGCAACGGCGGTAGTAGCAGCAGGAAGAGCACACCACATACACCCGTGACCCTCCTGCTCAAAGTACCGCACCACAGAAGCAGAGCTCGGGGATCCTGATACCACCAGTCCCCCGGGGACTCAGGTTGGATTCCCCAACATCTACCGCAAGTCAGGAAGGTCGCCTTACATGCTCTTCAGTATTCGGGACGCCCGTTGCATGTAAGGGTACCGAGGCTGGGTCGAAAAACTCAAACTGTTTCTTGCTCCCACGGTGTGTCGCAGAAGCTGAATCACTAGAAGTCTTTCATGGGTGGGTTAATTACTTCCGCCTCTCTACCCCCTGTTCCCAGACACTGCTGTCAGCTGGCTGTCTATTCCTAAACACTGCTGCTGCCAGCTAGTTGTCTATTCCCAAACGCTGCTGCCAGCTGGGTATATATTTCGAACACGGGTGTCAGCTTGTTGCCTGTTCCCAAACACTGCCTGAGCTGTTAGCTGTTTGTCCGACACTTCGCGGGTGTTCCTCTAGAGACTGCACAGCAGGACCGTCATATTGGGGACGGGCAACAGCTTCTGCACGGTCCAGGCAGGGAACAGCAGATTTGTGGAAAAACTCGTGTTGGGCGATTCACTTTCCAAGACTGGCGTCCATATGTACACAGTACGGACGAAGGCCCACAACGACGGGCAGTTGGTCTGTGGCAGAAAACCCTGGGTGGAACACCATGAAACAGCGTATTCGTCGCAAACCCGTTGTCCGCAATGCCCCGCTCACCCCTGTAGTGGCACAAGCACTTGGTGCCGACCAGGGGAGTCTTGCCCCCTGCCTCCCCTGACTTGAGGACCTTGTACTGCAGGCCAGAGGCGGTCTCGACGACGCCCTCCTTGTCCTTGTTGGCGGCGAGGAACGCCTTCCCCTCCTGCAACGCCCGCGGTCAACACGGGATCCATCCATACATGCGTCTTTTGAGGTTTGCACGCGTATGTAGTATACATTGAAGCATGGCATACGGTTGTCGAACAAGCGCTTTCTGTATTCGCATCCCAGCATTGTTGGGTGCGTTCGTGATGTGCATACCCTACATGTCTTCCTTGCTGTGGCAACAGAATGCCATGTGTATGTCCCGGTTGTTCATGCGGGTAATTTTGAGGGCAATCCTGCCTTCCGTCCGAAAGTGCATGTACAGGAGCGCAGATCTACAAGCAGTAAATGCATTGTAACTGGCTTTTACCGATGCGTCGTGTGTGCATTTGAATGCTGCCCTTTCTCATGGAAGCTAACGTACAACCCAACCCTTAATAGTTCTGCAACGCAACACGTTAAGCAACCGGTACCGCACACAAGAGAAGTTCAAGCACCCACTAAACCAGTGCCCCGCACGTGGTGCGTGTTGCGTAGACTACAGCTTGTTTGTCGAGGGCATCGAGAGAGCAAAGGCGTCGATGAGAAGCACAAGACAGCCTTGTCAGCTTTGACGCGCCATATAACCGCCCACCCAATTTCCTCAGGAACACAACCGAGCAGCAGCAGCAGCAGCAGCTCTCAGCTGCTGATACTGCTACAGGAGCGGCAGCCACTGCCGGCCTACAGCAGGGGCCGCAGCTTGTGTGGTGGCAAACTGCTGTCTCCTCTCCAAAAGCCAAGAGATCAGAGATGATCGTGTTCAGCAACAAAATAAGATCTCCCGCAAAATCCACCTTGTACTCCCAGGAAAGGAAGGTACGTAGGGTCAGTACACACCACCTCTCATAATGCGCGCCCAAAACAAGGGTGCGCTCTCATCGCCAACAGGGCAAGAGCGAACGGCCAAGAGGTGGCACCAAGGCCTGTTTGCTGGTGCCGGAGGAAAGAAGAAGATCGTCCAACCCTCCGCACCGCAGCTCTTTGTTGCCGCTGCTGCCGCTGCTGCCGCTGGTGCCGCTGCTGCCGCTGCTGCAAAAAAAAAAAAGAGTGCTCATCTGAGTTCTCACCGGCGTCGTCCCCGCCAAGACGCTAGCCACGAGAGCCAGGGCCAGCAAGAGCACCTTCAGGAAAGACATCATGCTGTGTGCTAGGTAGGCGAAGTCTAGCCTGCTGTTGACGTTGGTTTGGAATACGGAACACTCAATTGCTTGTGATACCTGTACCGCGTGGCAGCAGGAACACCACACGTAGGGGTGGAGCAACTTCAGAAATCCGAGCCGCGGTGCCCCCATGCCTGCCGCAGCTGCGTTTGGACTCTTCCGCTTCCTGCTATATGTCAGCACACACCGCGGAAGCAGCAGCCTGCCGGGATCTTGCTGCCTCTCCTTGTCGCAGACACAGCAGCAGAAGCATCAGCAGAAGCTGGGAGAGTGGTGGCTCCCAGCCCCTCGTGTTTCCCTGTCTCTGGAGGGGAGCCGCCGGCTGCCGAGGCCTTGGTCCTTGGTCGCACAACAGCGGACGGAGGGAGGGTTCCAGCCAATTTAGGTGTTCAAAAAGTCTCTCCCCCTCCTTTGACGGTTTTGCCGAGATCATCGGTTGCTCTCCCGGGAGATGCGCTTCTTCACGAGGTGAGGAGACGTAGGTGTAGAGAAAAAAACCCGGTTACTCTGTTCTTGTTGTAGGGCCGTGCAGGCACGAGAGAGATGGCCGCACAGCGGTGGTGGTGGAAGCGCTGAGACGCCCGAACGAAATCGGATCCATTTGGCCCGAAAAAAAAAAGAAAATTCGTTCTCTCCCCCCCACACCATTGTTGTTTTATATGGAAGGGACGCACATACGCAAGAGACCGCCTTTCTTTTTGCAACAACAAGCATACATCGAAGGGGGGACTTCCATGCGCCTGTGGTGTGTCCGTTGCATGGCAGGAGCATACACACGCCCCGTTTTCCTCCGCCCGGCAGCATCCGGCCCTTTTTTCTCTCTGCAATGCTGCTGGGTGTAACGAGCAGTAGTTAGTAGAGCCATCGCGGAGGGAGGAGCAGCTTCTTTTCGTTCGTTTTCCCTTTCAACCATTTTGCATCAAAACATGACAAAAGAGTGTGCGCAGCGCTTTTTTGCTCCGCTCTATGATATGTACAACCTGTCTCCTTATTGTCACACATAAATGACCATTTATATACGTGTGCAGCGTGCACACGTAGTAGTATGCATACGCCAGCAAATAGTGCATGCCACACACCCGCGAGCGAACAACCATCCTCATCCCTTCCCGCTTCGCGCGGACGAACTCAACTAGAGATATGCTTCATCCCAACCCCGCCGTCCTAACCCCGCCGGCTCCTCCTACTACTACTGCTGTACTTGTTCGTGGATCAACAATGATTACAATATAATGCCCTCGTTCACGCCGCCGCCCTCGCCGCCGATCAAAAGGTCCTCGGGCGATGCCAGAGGGAGGTGGTCGTCATCCCGCCGCAACCACAGCAACCAATCCGCCCAAAGCACCAACCACAACAGCCCGGGCTACGCGGGATCAGCGGG
>FN649743.1:350283-372822 GCA_000310025.1 Ectocarpus siliculosus | reverse complement strand
CGCCGCCGCCGCAGCAGCAGCAGCAGTGCCGCTGCTGACATCGTCACCGCGGTCTCGAGCATCGTCAACGGAGACGGCACCGCCGCTACCATCGCCGCCGACAGCAGGCGTGACGGCAACACCATCAGCAGCTGCCATGGCATCTGCAGGAGCTCCTGCAGCAGGCCACATCCACCCGTCCTTACTCCCGCTTCCCGCCGCCGCCGCGCGGCTCAGCAGGCGCCGGATCCTCGCCTCCGCGCACCTGTCTCTCGGCAGCTGCGCGGGGGGCAGGTTGCTTTTGTTGTAGCTCGTGGACCTCCGGCATGAGGCTCCGCCGCCGCCGCCGCCGGTAGGGCCCGCCACCGCCGCCGCCGCCGCCAGCTGCGTCGCGTTGTGCGGCACCGACTGCCGGCCGTGCTTGTCCTGCGCCTGTCCCACGACGTCCTTCGCTCGGCGACCGGACATGGACAGGACCCCGACGTCGCCGCCGTGATCGAGCAGGCGGGACAAGCACTTGGTCTTGCCGTAGCGGGCGGCCGTGTGCAGCGCCGTCTCGCTGTTGTCGTCCAGGAGGTTGACGTCCACCGCGCTGAAGGAGAGCATCTCCGAGATCACGTCCGGGAACCCGTGCTTCGCTGCGGGGGCGCGCGCATCGAAATACAGGCATGCAGGTCGGTGCCACCAGCAGAAGCGGTGTGTGCGAATGAGGGTCAAATGGAGCCGCCGCCGCCGCCGCCGCCGCAGCAGCAGCAGCAGCATGGCTATACCGTTGGCACCCACTATTG
The DNA here is from genome assembly GCA_000310025.1 of Ectocarpus siliculosus. Lineage (NCBI taxonomy): Eukaryota > Phaeophyceae > Ectocarpales > Ectocarpaceae > Ectocarpus > Ectocarpus siliculosus. The sequence continues at coordinate 372,055 of FN649743.1, read as the reverse complement.
TAGCCTGATCGCTGGTGCCTGCACCCACTAGCGCGACCGCTGCTCCTGCTACCCACTACGTAGCTGCACCTCAACATGCTGAGTACAAAAAACGACACTGGATCCATCTCCACGCCCACCTGCGAGGTGAAGCGCGGAGTAGCCGAACTGGTCCCCCCTGGTAGCGTCGGCACCAGCGCTCAAGAGCTCGTGCACGACGCCCACGTGCCCCCGGCAGGACGCGAGGTGCAGCGGCGAGGTGCCCCCGCCCGCCCGGGATTTCGGCGGCGGCTTCGGGCCAGGCTTGCCCCCGAGCAGCTGCCTGGCCCCTGCGTCTGGCTCGTCGTCCTGACAAGACATGTTGATGTACTGCCGCAGCATGTTGGTATGCGCACGCCTCGCAAAACCGACGACAGCACGCTGTCGGTATGTTTGTATGTGACACGCTGCTGCCGGCGGCGTTGCCACGTTGTCCGCTCTAGATCACTGCTGCCAAACCGACGAGAGCGTGCACGTTTGGGGCAGCAGAGCGGTGTCAAGAAAACCGAGGCGGTGTGAAACGCGCCAAAACGAGAGGCTTTGCGTCGCCCTCACGGCTGGCTCGTGTGTCCCCACGCTACTGCAAGTTTCACAACCAACCCGCAACCCGCACCTCCCGCACCCACCGCACCCAAAAACTCGGTGGTGGTGTCCGCATCATCAACCCGCATGTTTTCCCGAGACCATGCTCCTCGACCACAGAGCCGTTGGGTTTCAACTCTGCACGTTGGTGATCATACCTCTGCTATCCCTGCCAATTTAGATGCCCGCCGCCCCCACACGCTTCGGGAGCCCAATGGTGGGGAGAGAGAGCAGTCGTAGTCACGCACGGCTAGCGTGTTGCTGGTTGCGTGTTGCGCGTTGCCGGGGGGGCACGCAGCCTAAAGCCATGATTTATGGAGGCACCCGGGGGTTGTGTGGTGTACAGCAGTAGTTCTCGAGGCGTTATCAGGCTTGAATGTAACGGTCGTTGATCACAAAATTCAATCAGCAAGGTGTACTGCTGTAACGTACTAGCTGCTTTACAGTCGACCGAACTCAAAGGCGCCTGACCGCAAGTGCACATGCGTACAAGTACATCCAAGCGAGAACCTGTTTACAGTAATAGCTAAAAATAGGAGACGAAATCGGGAAGTGCACAAGTGCGCTCTAGTTACAAGCAGTTTCCTTTCAGTGGCGTCGTCGTCGGTCTCAAGATTCGGACAAGCTTGCGCGTAAATAGTTCAGTGTCGCGTTCGAAAGATCGCCGCTGTCGCCAAACGTTCGGTGCCGCCGCGTTCGCGAGATCGCTGCTCGATGTCGTCAAAAAGTCAGTATTAGTAAGGCCGTGTTCTCAAGCTCGGTCGCCGCTGTCGTAAAAAAACAGTTCAGTCCCGAGAGTTCTATCAGATCATCTGATAATAATATCACCGCTCGCTGCCGCCACGTACGTGCGTCGTGACGTGCTTCTCGGGTACCTACAGCTGTTGGGCGGAGCGTGGCTGTCGACACCACAGAGTGCGACGAGCGACGGCGATCGAGAAGCGCGACGAGAGTATTCGGTGCGCTGTTGTGCCAGAGGTGCTGTCGCCGCGTGACGACCACGTTTGTTTGGTACAACAATAATATTACATGTAGTCCCGCATCGGCATGCGGGCGATCACGCCACCGCCGCGACGAGCTCGATCGAGGAATTACTTGAACAAGGCTCAGAGCCGGTGGCCGCAGGCCACCGCAGACTTGAAAATCGCCCAGACAGAGGGTCGCAGACAAAGTGAGCGCGCTGACGGCGCGTTACGAGACTGTCGCAGCTACCCTCGTAGAGCGAGCGACCCCGGGACTTAAATGGCCGCACACAAGTCGTACCGTACGTCTTGTATGGGGCCCAGTGTTGGATATTGGGTATCGAATATCGATACAAAACTGATATATATCGCCGATACGCAGTATCGGTATTGCCGGTTTCCACGCCGATATTTGTCGATACGAATCGGTATCGGTATTTATATCGGTATTCGATACTCGATATTTTGGCCCCCTTTTTACCGGGGGGGGGTCAGTTTCCCAGCTGTCTACCCCCTTTTTTCGCTCCCCGGAGGCGCCTGCTACGCGCCTACTCCTGTCGCCCCCCACTGCCATCACAACCACACACCACACACACACCAGCCCCTGCCAGCCACACACCACACCAACAGCGCCTGTGTCTCAGCTCCTGAGAACCACATCGGTGTGCAACATGAGCCTTCAAGAATTCGGCTTTGTCGCCGGCGATAGCGCTGCCTCTGCCGAATGAGTAGTAGTAGCAGTCATCCCCGTTAATTTTAGAGTCAGCTTGCCTCCTTACGTAGATTTGGCGTTTCCCGCAGTTTCAGCAGTAGAACTGCTACATTAGTGCGAACAGAGGCCGTACCTCCTGCGGACAATTTATGCTGTGTGAACTTGGTTTTGGGACTTGTAATACGTAGTGAATGGCAAGGTGTGCTTGATTTCATGTCCGACCACTTGGTTGGGCGTGTGATGAATAGAGGTAGGTGATGTCGTCGTGGTCAAGTTTGGCAAGCGTTTGATTTTCGCACATAATGTTTTCGCCATGTTTTTTCTTTTGTTACCTTTTGGCTGTTGGTTTTTCTAGAGTTGATACTCGCTCGAGGTGCATTGCTGATTGTTGGGCACCCACAACTGGTGGGTGGAATTTTGCATGCATAACTTTGAAGGTAAAGATAATAATATTAAACCAAGTAGTCAAGTAAGTAAGTGTTCGAGTTTTTTTCGCGTTTTTTTGTCATGAAATCCTGCTCGCAGCCGAGCTTGCACTGATTCGATCGCAACCGTACGGCGGTGTTATAGTGTGTACGTGTATACACACATGCACACTGACTGTAAAATGTAAAATATATCTGGTGGACATAGCTACACAACCAACTCCTGCCTCTTGCACGATGCAGTTTTTTTTTATTTTGTATGCGCGACATCACGCCACAACGTGTGCCCGCTGTTGTTGTGCCCGTGATGTTCAACTAACTAACTGCACACACCTGGCACCTGGCAAACACCACTACTTGCATGCCGCCGGACCATGCGCGCACGTCTTGCGCACAGCTGTATACTTCAGATAAGGGTTCGGGTGTGCCAGGGTACGTGTAGTTGCGTAACGCTCGCTCTTCTTGTAACCGAGGCGTTCAAAACAGCCGTATCGATATCGAGTATCGATACTCGATACGTATCGAGCCATTTTCGGGATAACGAACAAAATATCGGTATTTGTGTTTTTTTCTCGATACGATTGGCGTATTGTATCGAACCCTTCTGCCCGACCAATATCCAACACTGATGGGGCCATCTGAGTGAGTCAGGACCGCGCACTTTTCGAGGGCCGCATGCAGTAGTAAGGTAAGTAGTCTCGTCACACGCCGTCAGTGAGTTCGCTTCGTCTGCGCCCCGCTCTGCGCGAGTTTCAGGTCGTCGTCGTCCGCGGTGGCCCGCAGCTGCTGGCTCTTCAAGGGGCTCGAACTCGTCGAATTTGAGACACCCAGGGCGGTGGTGGCGTGATCCTTGACCAGCCGAAACAATGCAGCTAGCTGCGGAATTACCTCGAGACCACTGAATGAAATGCTTCGTTCGGACTACTCGCAGAGAGGCGTGTCTGCGGACGTCCCGGGGACCACAATACATACATACGTACGTACGTCTGTAAACAGAGGGCGGAAGCGGCCTAAAGGAGGAGCATATTTCCTTTCGCCTACAAAGAGTCCTCTTTTAAACGGATACAACCAACGCTGGAAAAGGCAAGGGAGTTCGGAAAGCGTCACCAGGACGCTGACGACGTCTTTTTCTTGCTTGACTTGCTCGATACAGCGGCGGCGAAGGGTCCGGGGGTTCGCCAGGCAACGCGGGCCGAGTTCCCTAACTCATGGCATCTGTCGCGTTGCCGGAGCGTTCGCAGTTCCGCCAGCCGAATCGGGGGGGTCTGTCGTGGACAAACCGGCCTTGGCAAGGGAGACTATTATGTATGGCTCTTGGCTCTGGGGCTCACATGACATGTATTATTATATGAAAACGCGGTAGCCATGCTGTTGGCCATTTATTTTGGCTTCGCCAACACCGCAGGAAGCGCAACCCTCACTCTGAGGCCGGTCGGGACGATCGATGCTCACCATGATGACATCACGGAAGTACACGAAAAACGTAGTTTTTTTCGATCCCAATGTACCCAAGTTGTTTTTATTTGGGACTTTTTGGGGGGGGGGGGGGGGTACTTCTACCCGGACCCTAATTCCTATATTAAGGGGAGAACCCTGTTGTTTTTTTCAGGGTGCCCTTTTTTGGCCCTCCCAAGGGTGCGGGGGGGTACCTGTGTGCGTGTTCGCGGGGTGACGAATTTTCGTGCACCGTGCACACGTGGGTACAACCTGTAGTTGTTTCATCGAATCCTGGGGAACGAATTTTGTGGTGTTTTCCAGGGGGCGGGACATGTAAAGGGAAAATCTCTACATGAGATCATGATGAGACATATCTACAGGCCAACGTGCATCGAACAATGAACTGGTTGGTCGAACGACAAGTGTTTTTCCCCATGTGCTAAACCTGCCTGGTATTTGTGCTCAGTAGGTTGGTCAGTGTACAGCGCAGGGAGCGGTTTGAAGTGTATCCCTCTGCCTCCTCGCGGCAGAAAAGAAAGAGAGGGTGTGGCTGAGAGGCTCGGTTGTGAAAGGGTGAAACCAGACGACTATCAACCATCAACAACGAGAGAGATGAGAGGGAAGAGGGAGAAACCCCTGCGCACTGCGCACGCCCCGCCGTAAAGTCCAGAGCAACGTGCTGCCTGTCATCGTTCCACGCGCACAGCTCACTGCCTCACTCGCCGTTTCGACCACTGGCGGCACTGACTGACCTAGTTAGTCGTCCGGGGATACTCAAGCGACGGGTCATGAATGAGCCATCCTTCGCGATGGAAGGTGGGTGGGTTGATCTCAACCCACTGCATGCACCCCCTGCGTGAGTGTGAACACAACACACATGGGAAGTGTTGAAGAGTTGTTTTGGGCAAAAGCTCGTCGTTAACGCGGCAAAAAGAAACCTCCGCCGTGCGCTGCTACAAAGTCGTGTGGTTTCAAGCCCCCCCTGTCCTCCGAAAACGCCAACTTGAGAGAAATTCTCGTCAAAGCCGCTGGAAAGCGGAATCCTACTACACCGCCCGTGGATACGTCTCTCCTTCGACGTTGATCGATCTCAACTCCTCAGTCTCTATACGCCATGAAGGGTAAGAAACGGTCATTATCTAGACCTCCCCCCCGAAATCAGAAGAGAAACTAAACACAAGGTTCTCAAAAAGTCGTCAAGACAGCAAACAAACAGAGGAAGGCACCGTTGAAAAAAAATCCAGAGACACGAAAAGACCAGCGCGACACACGAGTCAACGCCAGCTCCCGTGTGGCTACATCCGCAACAACTACCACCGCTCATTGCAGCAACGCAAGGGCAAAGCTTCTTCCCATCATCCGATTCTCGACACTCTCCAGGGCCGGGACAAGAGGCGAGTCACGCGAGACGGAAAAAGGCCTCTAGAGGATAGCCTTGGCGAGGGGGCCGTGCTGGGCGATGTACTTGACGGAGTTGCCGTCCTTCTGCAGCCAGCCCTCCTTGCGACCCCGCACGTACTCCTGTTTTTGTTTCGTGGATTGCACAGCAGCAGTTGAATACAATTAGACAAACCCGCGTTAGGTAAAAAAAAACGTAAGGTGAGCTGAATGCACATAAGCCTCTGGAGAAAAAATTCAACCACTGTTTAAGAGCCTCGAATAACCTGTACACAATTAACGTTCATGCAAGGACTTGTGGATCAGTGATAAATTACGCGCGAAACGAAAGCGCATGCGTGTACTCAATGCACATGGGTCCGCGATAGGCTTTACACACACGCAACCCCGCAACACTGGGTGGGAGGAAACGAACAAACACGTTCAGGTAATAAATCCACATCAGAAAAGCATACAATGTAACGCCTCACAATGTCAGGATCGACCCTATTCTCCACAGGAGGTAGGTGCGTATCGTAGTCAAGGTCCCTTTGACTGTGGTACTATCTCGAACGGCTGACCTGCATTTGATCGCATGTAGATTTCTAAAACAAATCAAGCAACAACGACACCGACACAACATGCACACATACCTCCCTGGGGTACTTGGTGAAACCCCACTTGTTGGACTGGAGGATCTTCTGGCGGCCGGGGAACTTGAACTTCGCACGCCGGAGTGCCTCCACCGCCGTGGGACGGTGGTTGTCCTTGGACCGGATGGAGATGATGATCTGCAGACACAATACCCACGAAAAATACACGCAAACAGACGCAAAAATGGCGCGCGAAAAAAATTAGAAAGAAACAAACACGAAAGGGAAAGCCGACAGGCCAAGGAGGTCAAAGGGGGGGGGGGACCGGTTCCGGCAAGACTCTTGACAGAAAAAATGTGCTGCAACTGACGGGACACGATTCCCGATCGCAGCAAGCAAAACAAAGATCGTGAAGGATGTCCTACCCCAGCCTTATTTTCCAGCGCCTCTAACTACGCCAAGGATGCCATTCAATGTCCGTAATGCTCAAATCCAACGGGCCGGAGGGTACAACATCAGCAACCCCCCCCCCCCCCCCCCTTTTTTTTTTTGGGCTGAATTTCCATCAACCCCCACAAAAATTTTCCCATTTTCTCCAACCNGTTAGGGATGGGAGGTCAAGGTTTAAAGGATTAGGGCATGCAGGATTATGAGCCCCCCCCCCCCCCCCTTTCTTTTTTTGGCTGGACTTCACATCAGCGCTCACAACACTTGTGCCATTTACTCCAACCCGTGGTCACACAGAAGGGTTCCTCTCCCTGAGGCCCCCCACCCACCCCTCCCTGCGGCACGTTGCCTTCAATTTTTAAAGCGAGACTCAAGACACGAAAAAAAAGAGAAACACACCTGTCCAATGGCGACACGCGCGGTTGTGCCCTGCGGCTTTCCGTACGCGTGGCGCATACCGGTCTGTCGTCATTTAAGTCAGCCAGAATAAGGGATCGATTTCCCAGCGTCGAAACGGGGCAGGCAGGAGCGAGGACACCGATACAAGCGGAGAGAGGGAAATATGAGTCACGCAAGAGGGTTGAGAAAAGGCGCTTGTCGACGAGATGAATTGCAACACGTGTAAATCTAGGGATGTGGCAGGGTGGTGAGGCAGAGGCCGGGACGGCCTTCAATGTGAAGGTGACAACAAACTACGTGTAAGGTATGCAGCCTGCCGTTCATGCTGTATTTGGCTCACCAACCGCCGAAAGTTCCATCACATGTTGCATACAGACCGGAGGCCTTTCTTGGCACGGCGGCCGATGAGGGGTTCTTCCGAATCGGAACAACTCCTCCACGGCCGCACCTGCAATGACTCTAAATTATAGATAATGCAACTCGTGGTGTGGCCGGTTTTGGCCGTTTCATGTTGGACAGCACTCAACACACGGCCCGGGGGGGGGGAAAGGGAATGAACACGGACCAATCCCCTTCGACTGTAGTTATATTTCGAACGGTTAGAATTTCTGACAATGTATATTTATTTTTTCTAGAAAACAGCAAGGGGCACAACGACAACCTCTCCAACGACACGTACACTCTTCAACCAGCCTATAATAGCAAAGGACGATTCGACAAGAAGAGAAAACGACGCACCTGAAGCCTATCAGCACCGGCGCACGAAAGCATCTTGTTGATGCGCAGCACGTGGAAAGGGTGGGCGCGGATGCGCATGTGGAAGTTGTCCTTCCCGGCGAACTTGGCCATGTACTTGTTCGCCGACACGCGGGCGGCCTCGAGAGCCTCCGAGGTCAGCTGCTCCTTCTCGTCAGAGACCTGCGGCCGAGGGGGGAATGAGTTGGCAAATTCAGATCTGGGTGACCAGCGATTCATTCGTCATACGCCTCTCGGGCAGTGAAGTCTGTTAGGTTGCATGGCACGCACCAAGGATCAGTGGAAAGGGGTCAGCTGCTCCTTCTCGTCAGAGACCTGTCGCCGAAGGGGGAACGAACCGGCAAACAAACTTAGAACGGGGCGACCAGCTAACGTGCGTGCTGCTGCTCTTCATTTGTAAGAAGCTTCTCGGACATGCATTGGGTACGTTTGGCTGAATGGCACACAGGAAGGACCAGCCGAGAAGGATCAGCTGGTAAATCTCGTGAGAGGCAAGCGGAAGGGAAAATCGGCACACAAATACGTTGCCCACTAATGTGGATACTGATGTCCTGTCTCACGACAGTATCCTCTCCACCGAAAATATGCTTCTCTGACATGCGCTATTCTGTTGCCAATAGCGCCTAGGAAGGACCAGCGCAGAGGTGTCAGATGTTTCGTCACGTGACACACGATTCTGAAATTTCCGGTTGTCTCCGCTGTCGTTAACCCGACGGTCGGGAAACAACAACAACAACAGCAGTGTATCGTCGGTCGGGACAAGGGGGCTAACGACAGACCACGGCCAAGAAGTCGTCAACTTCGCCTCCTCGTCCCGACACTGCACATACAGTTATTGTTGCTTTCGGGTGCGAGGAAGAGAAGCACAACATATACAGCAGTGACGACAGGTAAGCCGCGCCTGCTCGTCCGAGCAGACGAGAACCGACAACAAACGGAACGCGCCTTTGTGACCATTTGATTCGCGAAAACTATCCCTCATGGCAGGGAATCACCAAACAACGCTAAAGTTTCGGTAGGATAACGAGAGAAGTGGGGTTGCCAATTTTCCGTAGGCCTATCGTAACCTGGCTCCGACATCAACCTACGCCGCCCTTCCTGCTTGCGGGGTCGCCACGGACGGTACTTCAAAAATTCAGGTCTACACCGATACACAAATAACAAAAAAAGCAGCTTACGGCCTCGACACAGCAGTTCCTCTATGGAGCTCGGTATGCCCGATTTCAACACGCGAAGACTATCGGACCAGACGTGGGGGGTGTTCGCTCAATGACTCGAAATACACAACGCTATCGGGAAGGTTTGGATTGCATGGGGAGCTGGCTCTTCTAACACAAACGTCAGCTGCGTGGAACCTGTTTGTGGACTGTATTTCCGCCAAGCCAGCGTGTCACGACAGAGCTGCTGATTCGAACACAAACAAGGCAATACACAAACGAGTGTTTCAAACACTTCTCCCTGGAATCGCGGCACACATCCACGGGGTTTAACTCCTATGACTTGGACTACGGATGTTACTGAGTAAACTGGCTGCACGAAAGGTAGGTGACATCATATAGATATCACACACCCCATGAACCGATTTTGAAAGTTCGGCTACACTCCACAGCAGAAAGAGTGGCAGTGCCTGATATTCGAGGCATTGGAACTCTGTCGTCGAGAGCAAAACTATTACTATCGTTTGATTACACATCCTTTTCGTTCTGGAGTAATCGAGCTATTTATCATAAATGATCGGTCCAGGCGGGGGGAGTGGTATCTTCCGCAACCTACGGCGGTGCTGTGCTCTCTCTCTGTCTCACCAAGTGGACGACCATCGGGAAGTCATCGACCGACGCCTTCTTGTTTCCGACTTCGTAGATGCGAATCTTCGGGTCGGGCACACCGCGGCAGTACCGCGATTTGATGAACGGCTTGTTCTTTTGGAAGCGGTAGCAACGAGCCGGTCCTATTTCGTGGGGCACACGTGCGCGAGTCCATCCATCCACCCCCATCAGTACAGCCCCGAAAAGAGATTCCAGCCCACAGAGGTCACCGCCGCGAAAACGTCGAAGTAGTTGGCAAGCGAAACAAAAACAGGACGAGTGGTGAGAGAGCGCAAAGGGGGGGGATAGCAGCGGCACCTCGGGAGTCGGGTTGGTGTTTGATTGGTCATGGACATCAGCCAGCGGCTTATCAAGGTGCTGGTGAGCTGGCTGCTCTTGTTGCGGGGTGTGTTTCTAATGCTGCAAACAACTAACTCGTCGTCCGCCACAGCATCTACAGCACCACCAACGCACGACCGAAACTATCAACGAGCACAGCGCAAGCCTTGCCACACGTAGCACTTGTCTCTGGCCAGTGCTGCTTGGCTCAACGCAGCCTACGGCGGCAACAACAACAACAGGCCTTCTATTAGACTTTCAGTCAAATCCCAGCCAGCCAGCCACACCTCTCTCCTACTGCTGTCCCTTCCGCGGCAAAAAAACACGATCTCGAGTTTCAACCAGGCACTTCACTCCACCAGCTACCGCAAGCAACGCACGAGAGTACCAGCAACGTGGTGCCTTCGGTCTACGGCCTACACCACTCACGGCGCCCCATGTTGACGAGGGTTTTAGAGAGTCCTGCCCGAGAAGCCCTTGTGAGCGAGAGATACCACAGGTACGGGAAACCACAGGCTGATAGCGGAGGGTTGATATTTTTTGTGGGTAATAGTGGTGCAAAATCACGCCAAAAAGTTCTAGAAAAAAAAATCGCGGGAGGTTTTAAACACCCGCAATCCAACATCGTGTTTCTTCCAGAGCGTCGCTTGGGCGTGGACGACTGGCTTCTAGATTGATTCTGACGATTAACTAGAGCACACCAGATATCGTCCACACGACGCTCAAGAGTTGTTCTCTCTTCGCACTCGGTCAAAATAGAACAGCGTGTTGCAAAAAAAATGAATGTGTCCGCGTGCTCTCTGAACGAGGTCTGCCCGTAGATCCTTCGTGTAACACTTGTAGCTGTACAACTGTCAACTGGCTACATGCTCTCAGTGAGAACGCGCGAGACTACTCTGCTGCAAGCAGTAGCGTAGCTATAGTGGTTCTACTTTGCATGTACTTCTATTGTAGTCTATGCATACAACAAACGCCCGGCAGACTAATTTTTCAAACGAACTCTGCGGGTGGAAAAGGGGGCGGACGTCACCCGCGGGGGCACTTCCGCGCCACAACTAAATAATGAATGTACTCGTGAATGCCAATCCAAGCCCCATCTATGTTGGAAGAACACTGCACGATCTTTGTCAAAAACTGCTGTTTTCTCACAGCTGCTTGTAGGTGTAGCCTTGGTGTGTGGTGGTCACAATCGACGCGTCTTGCGCGTCGGGACGAGAGCTACAAGAGCCATGATGATGAGAACGAAGATGCAGGTTCGACAACTGCTGCTTTGACAGAGAGCGAGGTGGAGCGTAGTGCATGAATGGACACATAGCTTTTCCATGATAGAGAGATGGATTCGTTGTGTCATATTAAGAAAAAAAAAAAAATGCGCCTGGTGCGTGTGAAACTGCTGTAACTGTTGAACGATTGTGTATGGCAACTCGACGAGTATCGTCGCGTTGCCTGTCTGAAGCTTCGATTTTTTCAGCGGGTAACAATCAAGGTAGACACCAAGAAGACGCCCGATGAGCACACAGGAACCGGGGGACCCCAAAAAACAAAGCATGGAAAATATAAGAAAGAAGCGGGAACAAGAGACCCAGGCGCGACAGGCTTCAGGGAGGAGGAAAAAGAGAGCATAGAAAAACCACGGTCGCCGCTCGCTCTGGACCGCTGGAAACTCTCACATAGCACTGCATATGCAGCAAACGTTAGGTAGGGCCCAAGTCCATTGCTTGGCATAACGCCCATCGCTTCACATGCAGCAGCCGGATGCACGGGTAGCCTCGTACACAGCAAGAAGCAAAACGACTGTGGTTGGTTGACGTTCGATGTTGTTGGGACCCCACCGGCGAAAGACGAGAGAGAGAGGTAGACTAAAAGAAGAGAGCGGAGAGAAGACAAGGCATTAACTCTCGAGAAGACACTCACTCTCGTCCCTCTGCCTCACCGCAGGCCGTCAGACATGATGTCACATTGTGTATAAAACGGTGATATCCGATGTCGGCTCAGCAACAACAAACAAACACAACAAACAAACATAGTCGCCGTGTGCGAACTGTGGACTATCTTGTAGTAGTTCCACCCACCCACGGATATCGAACGATGAGACTGAAACTAAAGCTTCAGAATAGACGTCGGATATTGGAACTCGAAACCTAGAAGTTGATAGACGTCGGATATTTACTTGGATGCTCCAGCTTTCGAGGAAAATAATGAACGTGAAAGCTTCGAAACACGCAAAAAGACCTCGGAAATAAATCACGTGGGGTGATACGTCTGTCTCTGACCAACCACGTGACCACGTACGACATGTTTTTCACAAAGAACGACAGCACTCCAGCACATCGTCGTGAGAAAATATTTCTCCTCCTCTTGAGTCGAGATCACCCTGGGCAAAAAGCCACATTCCTTACAATTTCAATTACAATGCATCTCAGCCCCGAGTTTAATTGGTACCGATGTCCGGTGAACGCCGACTCAAAAATGCATCACCGCGAATGGCCTATGTTTATCGCGAGGCAAAACCATGGAATCTCGAAAAAATCCGTCTCATCTAGCAGCTGCCAGCCGCACAACAACTGAGCAGTGGCAGATAGCGCTGCAGTAGCAGACAAAGGAGATTCCTCTCCAGCGAAGTCACTACTGCAAAACCCTCCACTTCTAACGCCGTGCCGCGCCCGGCTTCGGTACGCTATTAATATTTCGCGCTTCTCTTTCGCGTCACCCCCTCACCCGCCTTTTCATCCTATCGTCGCCCCGTCCCCTTTCAGCACAAAACGCCTACGCCCACGAGCGAAACAAACCCGAGGCGAACAAAAAACGTCGTTCCGTTGTCCTCCAAAGCGAATAAAGATGTAAGCAACAACGAACACTTGGCCATTCTTTCCGACCCAAACGGCGGATGGCCCCCAAGAATCGTCGCCTACCCTAGTCCAAAAAAACTGCTCTGAAGAATGGACGCGACAAAGCGCCCCGACCGTGCTTTCGTTCAACCTATCGCTTCTAGTACACACGCTTGGTCGCTAGGTCAACCAGAACCTGACCGGCCTTGGACATCCTTCCCTCCTCCGGCCTAGACATATCCACCTCCACTTCCATCGGGACTCCCTTGAACTGTGCGAGGGAGACACCGGGGGGGGGGGGGGGTTCCAAGTTTTGAGATAAGACATGTTCAAACGGCGTGGGTGGCATCAAGCGCTTGCCAGGAAAAGGGAAGCAGGAGGGAGAGACAGTCTGCGACAGGATACAGTGATTCGTCCTTGCCTTTTAACAACAGAAAAAGGGAGACCGCGTGATAGGTCGTGGTTCGTATGTACACGGGAGCGTGTGGTGCTGATGCAGCGTCCACCAAAACCTTGCGACAGACCATGGCAAAACGTGGCACAACCCTTCGAGCGAGCTGGGCAGCTGTAGGCCAAACATATAGTACACCACCCCCACCGCCACCACGACCACAAAGAACAACAAATACTACTATGCATACGTAGGGCTCGCATACCTCCGCCAAGACTTCGTCCGGAATTCCGAGAGGGTAGCACGCCTCCAGCGGGGGCGGCGGGTTGCGCATGAAACTGCTACCGGACGGCATGTATGGCCGGATGTATCTGAGAGACGCGCCATAACACAAAACAGGACACGACAAAAACGCAGAGAAGCGTGCCTGGTTAAAGACGTTGTCGAAGTCGTTTGGCGTGGCGAGATGCCTCTGAGGGGATTGAAGGGCAGCACAACGACGAGAGTGCGCACAAACAGAGCGGGGCCCGATCGTGAGCACACACGTGTTACGGTCGGACTGGGTGTACGTGGGACAGATACGGACACTGGTTGTTCACCATGCAACGTGGAGTGCAGACACGGCCGGAGGCAAGCCTGCCTGCCCTCAGAGGCATAGCCTTCAGGAACAAACCGGGTGCACGCCGCTCGAGGGCACATCAGCAGCACAGCAGCAATGCCCTGACGGTTAAATATACGTATCTATTGTGGCAGGCTCAAAAGGAGAACCATCGGTACAAACCCGGGATCACGCTGGAGAACACAAACAGCGGTAGCGCTTGTAATTGAAACTAAACATACCAAACAAAAAACGGTAACCGGTACATACTACCAACGTGCCAAGCTAGACCTATAATGCTGACATAGCGTCCCCTGAAGAAACAGAACAAGGCCAGCGAGCAATGCAGCAGTGTCGACAAGGTATCTGAAAACAAGTGTGGGGCTAAAGAAACGTCTGGGAGGGAGGAAGGCCTTGCGGTGGAAGGTCACCTGTCGACGTGAACGTGTTCGTCGATCATCTTGTAGGCTCCTCGCATGAGAGCCTTGGCCCGGGCGCTGTCTGGTCCGCACTTGGACCCTTCGTCGAACTGGCGTCAACGGACGAAGGAGCACAAAAATACACTAGTCACTTCGCTATCATAATTTACCACGAAAAAGTGCTTGACAGTGCTATTTACGTTGGGTCTGGCGCATTTCGTCTCATGTGCTACTGGAAGTACTATCATGAAACAAAATTGAGGGGTTATTTGGTAGTCAAGGAGCCCTCTCTGCGAAAGCAAAGCCGACAGCGGTAACAGCGTCCGGCCGGCAGCACTAAACGAGAAAAACCCAACATCGGGAACAGCGAACGTGTTGGATCATCAAACCACGCCAATCTCCAAAGGAAAAGCGTTCGCGTGCGCTGTCGAGGTCGTACACGTCCTCTACAGCCCAAGCTCTATTTTGTCGACAGCAAAAACCGACGAAAGACACTAAAAAAAGGCGCCTTCTAGATCACTGTTATATAATAGTTATAGTCATAGTCTACACCCTGTGCTACAACACTCTTACGACATAGTTCTAGTTTACTTAAGGCATGGATGGCATGCTTCAAGAACCAAACTCCGGACGGCAGCAGCACTAGAAGTGGCGCCAAGCGCAAGCTCCGAACTGAGATTGAGACTGTCGACATGACTTTGGGTGCGGCATGTACACGGGGTCAACAAAAATTAAAACACCGAAATACGCGTTGCATGTGCCCAGGGACACCTACGAGCAAAATATAAATGGATACTAAACGCGGCTTGCAAGCAATGATAACCTAAGAAGAGGGCAACAAAAAAGACAGCAAAACAATGCCTTGTTACTTGGACAACCAAGTAAGTTTCAGAACACCACAACGGCCTCATCGGGGGTGCAGTCTTCACAGTCGTGGAACATCGGCCCAAGCTGCAACGAACCAGCTTCGACATAAGCCACAAACAACGCGTACCGATGCGCGGACTTTGGTGGCCTCCTCGAGAAAAATGGTCCGGTCGATCGCCCACGAATCGAGCAGCTTCAACGAGGCCCGGTACAGGCGGCAGACTTCCTGGAAAGGACGGGCGCAAAACGAAAGCCGACGACACAACCATCCACGATAACAGGGCACAAGGCGCGACCGATCAGCTGTGAGGCACAACAAACATGCTTACAACAGCAGGCAGATGATACAGGCACGTCGTGATGATTTGAACTAAAAGGCAACAGACGAGCCCAAACGAAACAGGCAGAGAGCTTATGGACCACATAAAAACGTCTCAAGAAAGATCGGAACGCCGGTTGTTGTCAGCCACGGAAATGGAACACCGTAGACGCGTACTTTCTTTTGTCTTGAGGCGGACTGGACGGAGAAAATTGCGTGCTCATGACGCTCCCCCTATCAAGCCGTATAGATCATTTTGCGGGTGCGTGCCTCTTTTACTGCTCCGTTGCAGAGCACGACTTTTGTTTCCGTCGGCATACGGTGACGTGAGTCAAGCTCATCCTGGCTCCCTCCATATTGGAACAAATCGAACGGTATTTTGCTGTCTATCGAGCAAATAGACAGACGGTACAGCAGGGCGAAACCAAAGATTATGTAGGAAACCAAGCCGTTCATTTGCCGTGAGTCTGGCATGTGGCCATCTGTCGCGTTCCGCCCGCTCCGACTGCACAAGGCAGCTTCATCAAGGGTGATTCTTGGGTACCCATCGTACTCTTGATTTCGGTCTAAAAATAGTGCGAGAAACCTTTTCCTGCAAGCTCAAAACACGCAAGACGCAAAAGAAGAGGATTTCCGCGGCGCAAAACTTGTTAACAATCACGAAAGCCGCCCCCCTTTCCCCGCTTTCGGCGCCATTCGAGCCACCGGTGATGTTGCAGCGATCGGGACGCCCATCCAGCTGCGGCTGAGGGGGGACAGGGTTATCGGGGGCGACATGGCAAGCCTCGATGCTCTTCTTGTGACTTTGAATCACGAACTGCACGTCGCCGTCCATCGCGAACGCGCCCCGACTTCTTCACAGAACGTCGTGCTCGTTCTGCAGGAGGTTGAACGACAACGGGTCGTAGTCTTTGAACGGCGACACGGGGTCGCTGTTGTCACCGTTCTAATACCACCACCTAATGTCCTTCAACTTCCCTACGGAGCGAGCACGACGTTTTTCTCGTGAAAAAGTCGGGCGCGTTCGCAATGGACGGCAACGTGGAGCATTCGTCAAACAGAGGCATGGGAATTACACCCCGGCTTGGCCATGTCGCCCCCGAGAACCCTGTCTTCCTCGGCTCGATGGGCGTCCCGGTCGCTGCAACGCCCGGTCTGGAGCGCGGGTGATGGCGGGGGAGGCGGCGGCGGCGGCGGTGGCGACACCGATCGCGACGGCGGTGGAGGCTTGGCCTGAGTTTCTTGCTTGGGCCGAAGGTTGAGCGTGGTATTTGTAGCCGAATGGATGTTCGGAAGGAGGTGGGGCACTTGGCCCTGTTGCTATTTAACAGGCTAATAACAAATTGCGAAACAAATCTCAGAGCCCGACTTTTCTTGAAAAGACTGTTTCCTCTTGCGAGAGAGATTGAACACAAAAACACTCCTCATCCAATCTCCGACAATCTAAATTTGCATATCACACGCTAGACTCGGTTTGGGCTCGAGTTGTACGGCGTGTGTCTGCGTTCAAAAGGAAAGGAGAGAAGAGAGGGAGAGAGGGGGGGGGGAAGGGAGGAACAATAGTAGTGTAGCAACTATGTTTCCAACCTTAAACGCACAACAAGGCTTCTTCATCGTTACGACCGGGCTACACGAGGTTAGCACGCTAGCACAGCTCATGTTTCGCAGTCCGCGGTCTGTGTGCGGGGTCTGTCTGCACCTCCTGACCTGCTTGTGTGTGATGGGGTGCTGCTTGGAAATAAACTGCGCCGCCGCGCCACGGAACGTCGAGTTCATTTGTGCATTCATGGCTGCGCCTTTTCTTCTTGGCCCGCTGCTGCAGCAATCTGCTCCTGATTAAAAGAAGTCCTGTGCGTGCATGCAAAGAACGCGCGAGAGAACGCAGGCGGGCATGCATACGGAAGTACTCAGCAGCGGTACACAGCGGAGGGGGCACTAAAACGGGCATGTTGTTGGGGTGGCACAAACAAACGTGTACGCCGGTGTGTATGGAGAGAGAGAGGGAGAGCGATAGCGTCTCGTTGGGCTACGCGAGTGCAATGTGGACTACCGAGAGCGTGGTGTTGACTATACTCTGCTATCTGAGAAACATACCGAAGGAAACAGCCGCGCCAGCTACACCAGAGTGTGCAAGCAAGCAAGACGCACGCGCATCGGAAAGGGCCTCTCCGATAGCGAGGAGGATGATGCATCGAAGACGAACACAAGACGCCAACATGTTCGACAGGCAAAGCAAGAAAAGGGACGCCTAACACACTCCACCCAGCCAGCAAGATTGTCGCATCTCTCTCACACACCCTCTCACCTAACCTCCCGGACACGGTCTGGTCCTGTGTCTGGGCTGCTCGTTTGCTGTGTGCTATGTTGCCGCGGCTACGCGATATCGAAATGCATGTGCTACATCCACCAAGGTGCATCTCAGCTGCGTGCCCCCTCCCCTGCCCCGCTTCTTCGGGCGCTCTTCTCTTCTGCTCTCTCCAGCTCACATCCCGCGCCTGATCTCTCTCTCCTTCACTCTCTTCAAGGCCAGCGCACGTCAGAAGTCCCACCTCTATCCGACCTATTGATCCGCGAGAGGTTAAAGACCTAGCGCCCCCTAGTCATACAGCTCGCAGCATGTCTTCCTACCGAGCGATGCTCTGTGTGGTCGCGGCCCTCGTGCTTTCATGCACCTCTACATCGGCTTTCGTCGCTCCTACCGCGGCGCGGGCAGCAACAGCAGTGAACCAAAGGTGACGACGGGGGGCGAGCGAGCGAGCGAGCGTTGCTCGTGCGTTCGAGTGTGAGATTGAGAGCAGTAGATCTTACCGTGCACCCCGCGGGCGTTGGGACAAATGAGCTGTCTGTCTGGCTCTCTTCTCTGGGGTGGAAGGCCGATGATTCCTACAACCGTGCTACCCTCAGGGTAGGTGCGATAGACGAGGATGGGCATGAATGGAATGTAGAAGCGTGTGCGACGTTTGCTGTGCCTGCGTTGATCGAGAATGCCGCGTGGTTGGGCTGCACCTTCACCATTTTTGGCTCATTAGCCTCCCTTTGGAACTCATTATGTATCTCGTTCTCACGCCTTTGACGTTGAACATGAACCGGTCGTTGGCACCAGGCTCTTTGAGCGCAACTTATCCTCCAGATCATGCAAGAGTACTGCCGTTGAACACCCTGCAACTCCCCTTTCCCAACTGAATTCATCTCCATCGAAAGACACACCCTATACCGTCGTGGTGCATCCGGGTTCTGATGGTGTCGTTCCCGGGTGCAAATCCTAAAATCCTTGGCAGTTCACCACGTCCAATCTCTACGAAAAAAAAAAAAAAAACACGAGGACACGTGGTCGCAACTGCTTCTGTAGATCGACCCGCTGTAACTGGACCATGCCTCCCACAGCGGTGATAGAATACGCACACGGACAGGTTCGGTTTGTGCTACCGCTGTTCAGAAGATATTTCTTGTTCGCGATATGTTAACGAAGCACCTCCCGCTCGAGATAACTCTTGGAGAAACACGTCGCCGAACAGCAGACCGTTGTGATTGTTGCCCTGTTTCTGCTCTCATTCCCGCGTGTCTCAGTTGTAGCGGTGGGACCCGTCTGGATCTTCTTGCTGTCCAGAACAACGTTGGCACGTGTTCACGTCCTGCGAAAAGCAAAACGATACAGCAGCAGTCGTCGTCGTGGTTTTGTCGCCTTGTTGGTGCATGGGCTGCTTGCTGCTCTACGGGCACCTCGGTCACACACCGACGCTGCTCCTCCTCACACATCATCAGCACCTGCTGGTGTTTGTCGGCAGAAAGATCTACTACAATTAGTAGGGTAAATCAGTACCCGAATTATGCATTATGCAACCACCCATCCCAGGTAGTTGACGCTCTCGTTACAAGTGGCCAAGATGTGGTGGTGGCTACAAGTTCTCGTAAACGTTTTCCGCGTTTACTACCTGCATGCTTTTGCGCGAACATCGGCGTCTCCGCATAAGACGGTCGCGCTACACGTAGTCGTGTGAAATAATTGACTGGCATCGGCGGATTAGTTTAGTTGTCTACCCATTGAACAAGGCGGCTGCCCCGTATAAGGCGATCATTATCAAGGCAGACGATCATTGGCTTCCCCACCACCGCCATTCACTCATTCAGGGACCTCCCTCGTTGTATTTTGTTCCTGTTTTTTTGTCGTGTTTTCATCCCTCTTTGGCGCTCGCTGTCCGTCACCAGGTCCTCGGCTGTGTCCCGATCAGCGGTGAACTCCAGGCAAACACAGCGGAGAACCAGCGCCCTGTGCATGGAAGGCCAAGCAGCTGTAAGTATGTATGCCCGCGAAGAGCGGGTTGCTGCTGTACTCGCGAAAAGTCCTTTTTTTTTTTTTGTCGCAAAGGAGAGAGCAATGCACGAGACTGAGCAGGGAAAAATAGACGGGCGATGCAGACAGAAGTTCGCGGCACGGTGCAGCCAGGCGAAGACGGTAGCTAAATGCTGGAGTTCTACTGTGGCCTAAGCAGGCGACAAATCGTCCAGACAAAATAGGAAGTTTGTTTGAGCAACCTTGGGTTGAGCGAGTGGCCATCGGCGATCGGTCCCGTGGAGACAACGCTCCGTCCTCGCGAAGCCACGTATTAGTTAACGGTCTACCAGCTAAGGCATCCAAAAAATGAGGACGTCCCTCCCCCCAAAACCGGCATGCGAGTGCCTCTTGCTGTCTGCCGTCCGAACATGGAAGTGGAAGTTTCGCTCCCAATGGCACAAACACGAACGTCACGACATCGTTAAATTCGGGCAGTAAATTATGTACTGTCCTTGTTCCTACGTGCAGCAGAAGCTGTGTGCATCGCCCGCTTGTGTCGAGAACCTCTACTCCGTGTGCGTGTCTCCGTTCTCTTTGCTCCGGTCTCACCATGACATGGTCGCGCACCCCTGTCAGCCTCCGGTGTCATGGGTCGCGCGACTCGACATGCTGCCTGTTCACGCCTGGAGAAACCTGTACTTATCGGCTTGTTTGTGTGTCCTTTGTTTATTGTTGTGTGTTGTGTGTGTGCGTGTTTTTTCTTTCAGTACCTGGACGACCCTATGCTGGTGCCCCTTGAGGACGACGACTACGTGGCCTTCGGCCTCGCCTGCTGCTTCGTCATGAACGACAACCTCAAGCTCGACGGTGAGCCCACAGAGTTGGAACCTCGTGTCTTGGCGTCCGCCTCCCTCCACGTGCTTTAGTCTTCTGCCACATCTGGAAGCAGTAGATAGGGCGCACCGGTGTTGAGGACCGGTGTTTTTCCCCCATCATGACCTTTGTACACTGTGTCATGCACGAATGTGTGCCGAGTATTTGGCTTGATGAGCAGTGTTTCCCACTTTCAGGACACCATTTTTTCTAGTCAGCAAGGTGCCCGGCAAAGGGTGTTAATTTCATAAATGCAAAAGGGGGGTATGGTAACTGCCCCGCTGTCACAACAAGTTTTTTAAAGAAATCTACCATTCACGTGCCATTCACTACGGAAATCCGGAACAGAGTACTACGTTTACGAGCCGCTCACCGCGGCTACCCTGGAGACCATCGCGAGCTCGCAGAGCCTGGAGACGTCGTACAAGCGTGTGACGGCCTTCCACGCGAAGGATATCTTCGAGGGACCCCCGGCCAGGCCCACGGGCATCCAGGTCGACAAGCTCAAGATCCTCGATGGGGACGTCACAGCACATGTGAGAGAAAACAGAAGTCATGTCGGAGACTTGTAGGGCCCTGTTCGTTATGAGAGTGTGTTTTTTGTTCTCAGTATCGACCGCGCTATCCGGCTGACTAATCAAAAGGCGCCAGTCGCTGTGCGGCTGAGAACAGAAAACGCTTCTGAAGGTCATGATCTAGGACTCCGTGAGGGGGTGCCATTTTGTTTTGTGTTTTTTTTTCGTCTGTTCTTTTCTTAATTGTCTCATCATCAAGCCTCTGTGTTCAGCCGGATAGCGCGGTCGATCCTAAGAACAAAACACACTCACAACAAACGCTTTTTTTTTGGCGGGGGGGGGGGGGGGGGGGGGATCCTTTTCGGAAAAAAAAAGGGGGAAAAAAACAAAAAATTTTCCCCAAAAAACTCCCCCTTTCCCCCCTTTCCTCCCGGGAATTTCCCAAAAAAAAAAAACGGAAAAAGGGCCTTTTTTGTTCCCCGGAAAAAAGGGGGGTTCTGGGAAAAATTTTAAGGCCCCCCGGGGAAAAATCCTGATCCCCAAAGGGGAAAGGTCCCCCCCCCCCTTCTAAAATTTTCCCCCCTTTTGGGGGGAAAAAAAAGGGGGCTTTTTCCAACCAACCCCCCCCTCTTTTTTTCCCCCCTCTTTCCCCCTTTGAAACCCCCCTCTTTTTTTTTTCAACCACCCCCCTTTTTCCAAAAATTCCAAAAACCCGGGGGAAAGACCCCCCCCGGGGCCCCCCCCCTCAAAAAAGGGGTTTGGGGGCCCGGAGGAAATTTTAAAAAAAAAAATTTTTTTTCCCCCCTTTTCTTTTCTTTTGGATAAAATCAAACCCCG
>FN649743.1:339004-350183 GCA_000310025.1 Ectocarpus siliculosus | reverse complement strand
TAAAGGTCCTTGATTTAGACCCCGGGGGGGGGGGCCCATTTTTTTTTGTTTTTTTTTTTGTTGTTTTTTTTTTTAAATGTTCCCATCACCAAGCTTTGGGTTCCACCCGATTGGCGCGTTCGTTCTAAAAAAAAAAACCCCCCCCCAACAAGGGTTTTTTTTTTGGGGGGGGGTGGGGGGGGGGGGGAGTCGTGTCGGGAAGCAGAAGGGCGGAAGAACACGAAAACTTGACCCAAACTAGCTCCTCCTTCACCCCGTTCCTGCCTGGTACTGTCCAGAGGAAGATGAGCGTACAACGGTCGTCTTTGGTACGCAGGAAAAAGGGTAGGTACTGGGAAACGTTTAAGGTCCACCGTGAGAAAGTACGTGATCACGAACGGAGAAGTGTCCACCGTCACATGCTAAATTTACACCGCTATTGTGGTGTAGAACAAGGCGGCATTTTCCAACCTAGCTCCTCTCTCTCTCTCTCCCTCTCTTCCTCGCTTGTAACCGCCGCTCTCTGTTTCGTCATCGACGCCGCTTCTGCCAGATCTGCGAGAACCCGGTGGAGAGGACCCTCGCGGCGGCACGCACGTACAAGAGGCGGGTTGAGGCGCAGGTAGGAATTTCAGAGAATAACAGTTGTTGTGCCCCCTTGTCCTTGCCTTGTGCATAGCATCAACCTCGGCTCCCCAGCCCCTACCGGTGCATCTTCCCGCCACTGGGACTGCGGTAATCCGACTACTCTATTTATGCATATGACCCGTCGACTCGAAACGTGAAGAACGTGACAGATTGTGTGCATGTTGCCCGTTTTGTGCGTGTTGTTGAGACTCTTGGGCGTTCGCGAGTTCCGGCCGGAGATGATTTTACTCTTTCTCGTCTCGAGGTGCTGCAGGCGTGTTGCAGTACGTGGATGATGCGTGTGCGTTGTGACAGCAATCCCCTGAGATCGGTATGTTTTTTCGGTAGCGTGGTCATATGATTTGTTTGAACATCTTAACACCGTGGAACCTTGGCAGCATCGACAGTTGCCAGAGTTGACGTAGAGCACTCCTCAGCCAATCCCACCTTGAGCAATATTCGCACAACTCAAATCCAAAAAGCCCAAGCGTAGGGCGGGTCTGGACACATCCAACCCCAAGGCTCAACAAGCGTTCCCACGAGCAATCGTTGACAAATACGAAAAAAGCATGACCGAAAAGAGGCAGTGATTGACATCCGTGTGCCGTGCCCCATGTTCCGGCAGATGTGCGGCTACGGCGACCTGCTCGAGGGCTTCAACTTCAGCACCGAGCGCAAGCGGATCCTCAACCACAAGTTCGAGCCCAGCTTCGACGACAACGTCAAGCAGGTGTGTATGATATGAAGTACAAGCTACGGGGCTCTCGCGTGATACCCGTCGATAAAGATGTGGTACATAGGTAGGCGATCTTTTCGACGGGACGGCGCAGACTTTGGACAAGCAGTGGAGGGAGATTTTTTGACTGGAATTTGTCTGTTGGGTGAACGTTGCCTGGGGCGGGGGGGCGCGACTTGTACTCCAAACGTTGACACGCACAACATGCGTATTGCGTCTCAAGAAGCATGAGTTCGTTCTTGTCGCAAAGAAGTGCCGCACACTTGTTGCGTTTGGAATGATGGGTCGGCTCTTTTTGTTGAAAGTGCGGGGCACCCCGATGGCAATCGTTCTTGTGCCCTCGTTTCCCATCACTCGGGTTCGAATCTGCCGCCTTCGGCATGCAAGCAGCCTCCGACGCGAAGGAAATACTTGGCAGTGACATTCAAGCGTTTCTGCTCATGTCTCCGGTATTTTCATGCGACGATATATATCAAAGTTCCCCTCCACAAGTTACTCCTTGGGGCAAGAAAGATGTTGACTTGGACTTGCGCATACCCTAGGTGGTCTACTGTAGCCTCCCAAAGAGCCTGTGTACAACGCAGGTGTAGCCTCCAACGAACTTGTGTACAACTATGAACCCATGTGCAAGGCGAACCTGACGCATTCCACCCCTCCCCCGACTCCGGTCGCTTCTTTCAACAACGCCCAGGACAAGAGCATTGACGTCTACGGGCGCGAAGAAGAGGAAGCCAAGCAGATCGCGGACCTGGAGAACATGTAAAGGGGATAGCCGGAGAATCCACCTTTGCAAATCTTGGGGGAAAATTTTGGTGCTGGAATCGGAGAATATTAGTATTTCCCCGAGGGGGCCAAGTGTTTCTTCAGCGAAACCCGTGTTTCGGTTGTGAAGTACCACGTTAGACCGTAGACTTTTTGTTTCCCAACACTGCACAACGTCCCGGACGGGGGGGGGGGGGGGGGGTCACCAGCCCGGAAACGGGTAGTCCGTAAGCCGATCCCTGGATAGACGCATCTCTGATGTTGGTCAAGCTCGGAAAAGGCTTCTTTTTCCCTCGGAAGATGTGATGAGAAAAGCGGCCGGGACGACCGTGTCACGTCCAACCTGGTTCTGTTGCTTTGGGCACATGCTTGGAAGCCAGCAACGGACGCTACCTCCACCCGGGAGGGATCCGATCTAGAATTGCCCGTCATCGGGAAAGAAAAGCAACACGCTGTCGGTTGGCCGGGGGTAGACGACGGTTCAGTGGCGAGAGAGATGCAATTTCATGAGAGTACGGGGGGAGTACACACGTCTTGCATACCTTACCGTTAGAGCTTTTACCATGAGAGAGGACGGAGTTTTGCGGACTTTTTTTTTTTGTCCTCGGCGGTGTTTGTGAATAGATTCATGGTCTATGCCCCGTCGGTTGGCGGTTCGTCTTGATTGTTGTGGCCGGGGACGTCGGGAAATTCGCCTTTCATTTGGGTAAGTTTTGATCAGATTTTTTTTCGTGTCTTTCCATGTTTTAGTGTGGCTCATCTTGTTTCTTGACCTGCCGTCGGGCACCCCAGGCGCACCAACCACTGCCGTTCACCAGACGTACGTATAATATAGTCGCAATTGATTTTTGAGCAAGAAAAAAATGATAACCGTAATTTCCGTCGACATTGGGCACCTCTGCGTGTTTTTCTCAAAACAGTCCCGCGCCGGTTGCGCCCACGTGGGTCCGCCATCCATATTTCAAAGCAACGTGTGATGTACGCGTGTTGGGGGCGGGCTGCCCTCTATTTACTTCAAGCCCAATGGTGTCGGCCCTCTGCCGCGCGTACAACGACACCTTGTTGAGATTGTATCTTCCAAACCAAACGGCAAGCCGCATTGGAAAATTTATTGTCGGAGGCGAGTTTAGATGGTCAAGAGGAGTCTGTTCGAGTTGCGATCAATCGTGCGGAATGTATCGTGCTTCTGAGAGCCGGACTACATGCCACCTCGGGCATAATGTCCGTGACTCCTACAGCAGTATCGCATCGATGTCAGCTCTCACAAGACTACTTCCACTATTTCCTGTGGGGTGACGGCCTCCAAAACATGACGGAGGATAGCCTACTTGTCTTAGAAATGGGGTTTCCCAAGGAAGGGCTGCTAGGAGTGAAAACTGCTGTAGTGGATCCTTTTATGTGCACTATCGTTTCTCATCCATGTCGTGCTCTCACGAGACTGCTTCCATCATTTCCTGCGGGGTGATGGCCTCCAAAACATGACGGAGGATGGTCTACTCATCTGAGAAAGGGGGTTCCCGTCGGAAGGGCTGCTATTAGCAGGTCAAACACGCGGTAGTGGTTTCCTTTTACGTGCACTGCCGTTTCGCATCCATGCCGTGCTCTCTCAAGACTACTTGCATCATTTCCTGCGGGGTGACGGCCTCCAAAACATGACGGAGGATGGTCTGCTCGTCTGAGAAATGGAACTCTCCTCGGAAGGATTTCCCTTCCAGGAACAGGGGCATCCAGTGCTCGTCGTCGGCCCACATTTCCTACGAAATACGACATGGGAACACAGACAGGGCGAAAAAGAACACCGTAAAAGAACGGGAATATAGCGCGCCATCCAGCATGTCATTCCGTACACCGTGCGTCATCATAGGTACGTTGATGTTCGAGTGCACCGCCGGGTGCATAGCTTCTTTCGTCCAAACGCTACCACAACATACCCCCCGCGCTCTTCGCGTATGGCTAGGGCTTGCGAGTTCACCAAAATAGTCTTTAACACTCCACACGACAAGGGAAACTTCATGTCGCGGCGCCCGTCGTGAGATTCTTCACCTTTAGGGGCAGATCTCTGATTCTGAACCACCGTGGTCGCATCTCCTCCGACTCCTCAGGTTCCCCTTCGAAGGAAACCGCCTCGTACACGTGAACTCTCTGTCAGAAGAAACAAAAAACACACCAAAAGTTGTGTGACGTAGGTTGCTACGGACATGATATATAGAACCACCACGATGTTGCTTATGAGCGTAACGGGTGTACGTTTTCAACAATGGAACGTGCCGGTGCATGTATTATGCGTGCTGCCCTGCTTCCCAAGGTGTGCACGATTCGATCGTGAGAGAGCAGGGCCTCCCATTCACGGGTTTCATAGATGGATGGATACCTTACGAATTCCTCGGTGGTCGTTGCTAAATAATCAAAGCTTTCCTGTGTACGAACGTGATGGTTGAGCACGGCGCTCCGTGGCCCGCCTGAAAACCGACGCCATCTATCGAAAAAACCATTGTACCTGTTCCGCTGTTCGCTTCTGCTGTTGTTGTATGTCGCTGATCAATGCAGCAAGGAGAACCGTGGGTGGGTAACACGGCTACGCATGTTTGTAGAAAAAAGAACCGTGGGCAAAAGGACAAAGGTCATACAAGTTGTATACCATCACAGAAAGACTATATTATCAAAGTGGAGCGTAGCTGTTGCGCCTATCGGCGCACCGTAGACGAAAAAACACTCGTGATGAACATATTTCACCAACCACGCAGTCTTTGACCAATTTTTGCACGTGTGGGACGTAGAGCCGGTTGCTGGGTGTGCCTACTTCTCGCTTGAAGCCGAAAGATTTGGACGACGAGCCGCGGCAAAGCAGCGGACGGCACCCAAGAGTTAACAGGGAGGGCGTGGAGGAAGGAATTAGAAGCCTTCGCAGACTGCACTCGAACCGAACTACAACACTACAACATCTGCCCGCCACACACACAAAAAAAAAAAATGAGGAAAAAAGTCGAGAGAGAGCGAGAGAGCGAGAGATCGAGAGAGACCGAGAGGCCCAGAGAGAGAGAGAGAGAGAGAGAGAGAGAGAGAGAGAGAGAGAGAGAGAGAGAGAGAGACAGGCAGAGAGAGGGAGAGAGAGAGAGAGACCGAGAGACAGAGAGACCGAGAGAGAGAGAGAGAGAGAGAGAGAGAACGAGAGAGAGAGAGAGAGAGAGGAGAGGAGAGGAGAGCGGCCGGAGGGAGGGAGGGAGGGAGGGAGGGAGAGAAACACGAACAGAGAGAAGCTTACCATGACCGAGGGGTAGGAGGGCACATGAAAAATCAGCCTCCCTCGCAAGGAAAGCTCCCGCGCGGTCACGCCAGCTTCCTCCATCAACTCCCGTTTCGCCGCCTCCTCCACGGATTCCCCGCTCTCCACCTTGCCCCCAAAACCTGAGCGTAGGGGCACCGCAGACGAGACGGGTACGCCCCGGGGTAAGAGCAACGATCGAGCGGTTTGCCGAAAAGCAGCGTCGTCGACAGCGGCTGATCCTTCGCGAGAAACCGGGCGGCTTCTTGCGCGCGCGCGTGTGTGGTGTGTGTGGCTTGCGGGCTGAAGCTTGGACGTGAGGGGGCTACTGCTGCTGTGTCGCTCTGACAACACCGCGCCCTTGTATGCCTTCCCTCCGTGCATGGCTGTCGAAAGCAGCCTCGAAAGAACTTTCGGAGTCGATCTTGAAAGCCTGACTTCAATCACAACCGTTCAGCCAGACGAAAAATTCAAGGTGACGTACGTACGCGTCTTCGCGAAGGACCTCAACGACACAATGTCGCTATCTCTAAGAATACTCCTTCGTAGGCACTATCGGTCGCCATCCCTAAGAATACTCCCTATTAGGCACTATCGGGTGTAAGCATCCGTACACCCACGGCGTAAAACTAGCATACTGTAGTGATACCAGTACAAGGTCGCATCAGTAACGCCTATCACCCGGTATCAGGCCGGTAAAATCTCTGTACGGCCTTAGACTATGCGTTACCTCGAGCGAAAAATTCCTCGTTGGCATGAAGTCGCCCTCGAAACGCGCATGACGACATCTGAAGTTTGTTTTCCGCGCACGGCTCACGCCCACGTACTATGAGCACGGCCCTCTCTAAATCAAGTCTTGAAACGCTCCCTAGCTCGCTCTCACTGCTGTTCCAACTTTTCCCGCGCCAAAACCACTTGAACGTCACGCCTAAATAGTGGTGCCCTCTCTCATCCAACGCCTCATCGCTCGCTCGCCCTCACCGTTCCACTTTCCCTCGCCAAAGCCTCGCTTCTTCATGCCCAAAAGTATTTCCTTGGCGTCATCGTCGCTGTCGCCGCTGCTGCCACCGCCACCACCACCTTCGGGAATTAAAAGAAACCACACAAGTTGGAACCAATAGAGTTACGGAGGCATTAATCGCTTTGTCGACGAAAAATATACCGCTGCCTACTATATCGTGCCGGCCCGATCGAAGAGCGATGTTTGTCAGGGCTGCTGGTGGTGGTGTTGCTGCAAGTCAACAGACGGGCACTGTGACAAGGAAATCTCTCAGCCACGCCAAACCGGTGGCTTGGACCCACGGCAACATGCACACAATGTTGGCGGGGGCAAAACACCATTTTCGAGATAAACGTACCGCTGTATGTACTCCCCAAACCTGAAAACCTGAAAATCCCTAAACAATTAATCAAAATGTATATTCCACCATGTATGTGTCTTTCGACAGCGATATCCCGAAAACCAGATCCTACGGTCCATAGGCCACGCCGTAGCCCCACACCGACCTATTGCATGTGTCTTACCGATCTACATCAATCTCTCCTAGTAATACCCACCGGTCTTCCAGCACCACCTTTATTACCCTTGCGCTTAAAAGTCTACCTCAACACCCCCTATCCCTAACCTTCAGAGCCGATATCCGAACTCCGCTTTGTTCTCCTGCAGAATACCAGTGTAAGATCCTTGACGCTCTTCTTGCTGTCGCTCTCCGTTGCCGCTGATGGTGACACCGACGCCATCGCTCCCGCTGTCGGGTTCCAACCGAACAACCAAACAGCAGCAGCAGCAGCAGCAGGAGGTAGCTGCGATGTTTGTGTTTGTGTTGCGGTATCGTCCCATCCGTTCTGGAGCCAGGTTACGGCTGGATTTACGTTTGGAAACCGATGGAACCGTGCGCTTCGTTGTTGCGGGTGACTCATGCACTGGAGCAACCGAACAGTGTACGAGCTGTGTACGAGCGTCGTATGAGCGCTACATGGGAGTTTTGAATTTCTTTGGATGCATGGATACTTGGCTATGTTGTTGTGGGTATTGAACGTAGTCTGAAGAAACATCAGAATATCAGCCCCGCCCTTGCAGTCTCCGAGTGAGCGCTGAGCGGACCTGGTGTAGCAAGGCTAAGACTAGAGATCAAACAACAGCTGCTGCCTTCCTTCCCTTTTATTTCATTCCTCCAAACACCCACACATGCCACCATGTAATTCGAAGTTATCAGACATGCCAACACGCGAGAGATGTGCCGCTCTTCACCAACATAAGAAAAATCGTACAATCCTGTTTTGTGGTCGGAGTCAAGCGGAGTATTAATTTTTGGCATGACGTGCCCACCCACCCCACGGGCTGCACACCAAGGGCGCGCACACGTGCAGCAATGGGTCCTGCGGGGAGGTCGCACTCACTCCTGCATCCTCTCAACACCCGGATTTCAAATATTTGAAAAGACTAATCGTACCAGGTATATTTTTTAAATGTAATGTGTACTGCTGTAGAGTTGTTTCGATCAGTCATGGCGTGAGATCCTCGTTCCAGTGGAACACTACGCGCGGAGTCGATGTTATACGCGCCACCACCATCCATGCACGCGACGCGTGCTCACTTTGGTGGATGCGCTGTGCTGCACAAAGGCAAGACAGGCTGTAGCATGCAACGCGGCGCTCCACACCTTCTTCACCTCGTTCACTGTGTCGTTTCCACCCGCAAAGCTGCTTGGACGCGAGAAACTGCACTGAGAACGGGAGTGCGGATGGTAGCAGAAGAACCGCGAGACAGCAGCAGCAAGCTAGATGCATATGAACGCAGTACGTACAGACGTTGCCGGCATCTGCATGAGATGCGGCGCAACTACTGCTGTTTGGGCGGTCCGCGATATGCAATATTTGAACTGGTATGGTACCTACCCGTACCTTGTCCCAACGTGTGCCCCCCTGCTCCTTTGTTGCACGCGGAGAGTCACCACTCTTGCTATTTGCGCCCTGGTGCCACTAACAGGCGCAGAAGAAGCAGCAAGCCATGGCGAAGGCTACCACGAAGAACCCGCCCACGAAGAAAAATGTGCCCAAGAAAGATCCCGCTGCCAACCCCGCGTTCAAGTGGCAGATGGGAGGGCTGATCGCGGGCATCATCGTGGCTCTCGCTTCGACGACTGAACCAGGGAGACAGGTGAGCCAAGCAGCGTGCGTACCGACCACTGCGCCTCTCCCCTCTTGATCTGCCGGGTGCACCATCCGCTAGGCATGGCGGAGAGCACGCGTCTGGCATCGTCAAGGTGCATGCGACGATAGAGCAGGCTCGCTTTGAATCAAGCACGGACGGTGGCTCTCTTTCTCTTGCAGCCATGCTGCATACCCAGAACAAGAACCGGAGCAACTTGCGAGCGGGCTAATTCAAAGTAAAGGAGTACACAGCAGGCTCACCCTTCAGAAGGATTCTTGTGCCATGAACAACAACACACCTTGACATCCAGCCCAGCCGTGTTCGGTAATGTTGCCCTTGCCATGATGAACACGCAATTATAACTCAAGTAACTGCAATGCCTTGGATTGGCTGGCCCACTCGTTGCTTGTTTGGGCGATACGTCGGCGAGTACCTGAGGTTTGAAAAACTGCACATCCTCTACGGGTGAGAGAGGAGCGGTAATTAGTCCGCTTTCGTTGTCGCTGCATTTACCCTCCTGGACACTTGTTTCGGCCAATGCTTCGTGCAGCTTAACCGCTTGTAAGACCTTCGTGCACGAACCGGAGCAGCTGTTTGCAAAGGGAGGGGGTTCAGGTTAGCCTAACGCTTCAGTGTACCAAGAGGTGTACGGTTCCCAAGCGGCTGTATACCCGACGGTCCGTCCACTACAACTGTACCATAGAGCGCAAGGACACGCAGATTGCTCTTGTCGGCACCCGTTGTAGTGTGTGCTCTTAGGGGGTGTGCGGCTGGTCGCTGGTGGAGCGAATGCTAACAACGCTTACAAAAGCATTCGTACATGGTTAACTGGTAGAAGCAGGTTTTAGCGTCGGCCACCCCGCTTCCCGCCCCGAGTACATAGGCACGTGGTACGGCAATACCTTGTTTTGACATCGTGGGCGAATCAAGCGTGCTGCTCCATTGTGGGGCGACGCGGGAGTGTACATACACTCAGAGGTGCCGACATCGATGCATTGTATGCATGGAAAGGTCTAGAGTGACAAATAGAGCCAGTCTGAACCAGCTGTGAATGTCACCTCAGACTGTCGTAGATTGTGACGTCAGATGACGTGGTGGAGTCGGAGCCCGCTGCAGCAGGGTTCAGCGTCTATCATACGCTGACTCTATCTGTGGCAACACCCCGACGGTAGATCTCCGACAGGTCATCTGACGTCACAATCTACGACAGTCTGAGGTGACACTCACATGTGGCAGTTGTTCCTACTCCCTGATTGCTTTGTGGAGTGTGGACATGACCAACGAGCACTGGCTATCGACCGTGTGTGCTACGCGAAATGCAATTGCTGCGGTCGTGGGGGCGGGGGGGGGGAGCGGCACTCCTGGCAGCGCCACGATCGTGCGCCCACCTTCGCGACCAGTTGGACCAGTCCGCCCCCGCGTGACTCGCGCGCCGCCGCTCCTGTTGTACTATCGCTGACGGTTTCCTTGCTCCCGTTGAATATGACCCGCACGATGCTTCTCTCCGCGCGTAGGCGCTGAGGTCGGTTGGTCTGGAGGATGTGGTTCTCCACTACACGAGAGGAAAGTCACGCTCGCCCAAAGGTATGTTGTCGCTGACTTGACGGTATCCCGGGATTCAACCGTGTCCCAAGAACTTGGATTACGGTACGGTACTTGCCCAATTTCTTTCACCGGGGGTTTTGTTCAACGCGCCAATGTTGGTTTCAAACCAGTCCGTATTTACAACAACACGATCACCATGCGCCCTATTTTGCCCAAACTCCAAAGTCGTTTGTCTCTGGCCGTGAGCACCATCACCACGCATCGTCGCGTTCTTGGCCTCACGGCCACCTGCGGTCGTGGGCCGTCTATAAGGGAGAGATACCTCAATAGGGCGGGTGCCCGCTGTTACGTCGGGTGAAGCGTCTTGTCTCTTGGCACCGAAAGAATATACGGGTTATGCGTGAAGGTATGTTTTATTTTTTCATATGGCGGGTGCCGGCTATTGAGGTCGGGTGAAGTTGTATAATCTCCGGAGAATGAATATTATTAAGTACTAAAGCATTTTGTTTTTGGTGTGGAGGGTGCCCGCTAGAAGGGAGAGTGAACAAAATCGGCCTGGCGCAGAGCCACCGTACCGAGGGCGTGCGACTTCTGTTGTACTACTCCAGCCGCCCACGCTGGTGCAATCAAAGCCATCGATCGCCGCACCCACGTGGCCACCACAATCACACCACCGCCGCGACGATGTTTTCCGGAAACCTGCGAGCAGCCCGAGTGGATCAGCAGCCGCTGCCGGAGAAGGCGGTGGAGGTGATCCCCTCGGTGTGCCTCACACAGCCGTGCAAGGTCAAAGTTTTCCACAACGGCGAGCACGAGGGGGGGAAGAGCTTCACGGTGTCCCCGGCGGATGTGGAGGGCCTGCAAGACCTCGGGGAGTGGCTAGGGCCCAAGATGGAGTGCGTTAGCCAGGGGATGAGGTGAGGCGCACGGGGGGGGAGGGGGGGGGGGGTCCCCTAACAGCGGTGGGTGGGTGGGTGGGTGCCATAAATACGGGTCGTGGTCCAGGGATACCTTGGGGCTCGCTACAAGTACTTCTGTTGCTCCTTTTTTTTTGCCCGGAAAACCGCTGGGTTTTTGTGTACAACCCCGGCCCAATCTATGTGATGATTTTACG
>FN649743.1:309360-338319 GCA_000310025.1 Ectocarpus siliculosus | reverse complement strand
CCCTCGTTCTCTCTCTCTTTGCATTCGATTAACAACAACCCCCCGTCCTGCAGGAGAGACGAGCCGAAGTACTGCAAGGTTTTCAACAGGGTGGGAGTGCGCGTTCCCTCCATGGCCTCCGTGGAAGACGGGGAGACGCTCTACGTGGTCCCGCAGAACCGGAACTTCGTGTGGCCGACCGTCAAGATCGGCCGGAAGGTGACGGTGCCGCACGTCAAGTCCCCGCTGGGTGAGTCAGTGGCCGTGTGTTTTTGTTGGTGTTGCTGGCTTTGGTGTCTTTGGCATACGATCTCTGCATTCCGGCAGCCGTGCCGGTTAGTCTGACTGACGCTGACCTCTTTCCGTGGTTTATTGGCTAACTACGGCAGAAGGAGTTCGTATTTGATGTGGTATGGAAATCAAAGAGACAGGACCCAGAAAATTCAATGCGGAATAGGATGTTCGCGGCAGTACTCGTTGCTCCGACCTTATAGCCGGAAGAGGTCACTTGTATTTGTCGGCGCCTGGATTGTCTTGCTGGGAACCATTCGCATGACTGTTTACTGTTCTTCGCTTAAGGTCCGAGGTTGTTCTTGAGATCGCTGTAAACCCCCGACCCCAAGAGTTGTCTTGGCATCAATCCCCACCCTCCGCTTAGGCTGTTGACCACAGCACGAAATGACCCGCTCCTTGCCGGCGTCAGGGCTGCGTTGTGGACCCAATCTCTGGCCGTAGTTGCATGACGTCCCCAAACCCTCGCCCTTCGCCCGACGCGATCTCAGCAACCGAACCTTTCCCCAATAATAGCGCTCTGCTCCTGAGCATAAACGCGGAAGTTCACCACAGACCCTAATATCCCGGTCATGGTGATTGCAGTCGCCCCTGGGTAAGGACATACAAGATTTTTCTTTAAAACAGGCGCCCTTAAGCCGCGGGGGGGTGTCCCTAAGATTGATACCCCTCCTTCTGCTGTACATTCTGCTAGGCACCGTTCCTGTGAAAAGTAAGTTGTCCTTAACCGGGGGGCTGTCCTTAACAATGGTGTTCTTGACCGAGGAACAACAACACTTGCCCTCCTTAATTGCACCGTTGAGCCCGTTCGCTGACCCCTTGTGCCTACCGTAGGTGGCATTAAGATATCACACACCCTGGATCGATTTTCAAAGCTACCTCTTGTCTCTAACCGCAAACGCTGAACCTTTTTCGCCGTCCCTGTCGTCCTACGAACAACCTTCGCACCGTGTGTGGTTGGCAGGCGCGGAGGTTGTTCTGGAGACCCTCTCGCACTCCCCTCGAGTGTTCTCCTTGTACAACTTCATGGACATGGAGGAGGCCGACAGCATCATCGAGGACGCCCTGGGCATGACGCAGGAGGCCTACCGCCTCAAGGTCTGTTGTTCTGCTGTGGCGACAAGCTCGCCGCCGCCGCCGCTGCCGCAGCCGTGATTGTCGTTGACGTGGCGTTTTGGCGGCGTTGTTTCGGCGTTACGGGCAACATTTCTGTATTCTGTTTCGTTACTGTTTCTTGTTGCTGTAGATGCACGTGGACGGGTGGAGAGAGAGAGAGAGAAAAGGTGTAGCCTTTCAACTCGGAGTACTTGTGTCTGGGGTTTGTGTATACTATGGCGTGGTTCCTCCTATTGCCCCCCTCAGAATAGCTCGTCCTTCTTTTCCGCATCTCTTCCGGCACAACCTCCTCTTACACACGCCAAGGGAGGCGACGAAAAGAAGCTACTATTGTAGATTGTCCTCCCCGCACGTTTTTTCTCTTCTCTCTTTGAAACACCCACACGCTCTTGCTGTCGATTTTTCCTTGCCTCGGTTCTTCTCCTCGTTTGCTTGTTTATTTGAACCCCCCCCACACACGCTTGTTGTTGGTTCGTTCTCCTTCCCTAATTTTTTTTTCTCCTTGTTTCGCGAATTTTCTTGAAACGCCCGCTCCCACACGCGCACGCACGCCGCTTGCTTCCTCCCTCGCTGGAACAGCGGTCCTCGACGGGCACGAAGGGCAAGGCCATCAGCAAGACCCGCACCAGCGACAACGCCTTCGTCACCCACACCAATACCGCTCAGGCCTTGAAACGGCGCATCTTCCAGCTGCTGGGGATCGAGGAGTACCACGAGACCTGGGCCGACGGGCTTCAGGTCTGTCGGAAACGAAAGCGCGGAGGTTGACAGATGTGTTAAAGCACGCATGTGTTGCCGTTGCTAGGACCTCTGTGTATCGCGATAAGTATGCAGTCGACTCTGTTTGGGAACGAAGGGAGGCTAAATAGATTGCGTTAACGCTTGAGACCTCGAACCTGTGTGTGTCACGATAGCTGTAAGCACCCCTTATTGGTCGTTCTGCCTTTGATGGCCATGACGGCCATGAGATTCTTCTGTCCTTCCTTCACCGCCTTCTTGTAGGTGGCCGAATTGATCGCTGCCAAGCGAACTTGCTCTGCGACTGCGGCTTCCTCTTTCTTTAAGGCAATGCACTCTTGACGAATACCTTGCACCTCCGGCCTGCCCTCAACCACCTTGCAGACACTTCTCCCCCCTTTGCGCAACGCTTGGATCGTCTTTTTCGAGTGTCGTTGTGCTCGCCTGAAATGCGGCCCGCTGCCTTTCATACAGTTTTTCCGCTGCTGCCACCAATTCGTGTTCGAGGTTTGGTTGCCCGGCCTGCTGCTCCTTCCTTGCCCTTTTGTTTCCCCGTTTTCCTACCACCTGCCACGGCGGTAACAAATTGCAATGGATCTGTGTGATTGATGTGCGTATGTCACCTGCGTCCTTCTGTTTTTGTTTTCCCACGTGCCACCTTGAACACGCGCGAAGGTGCTGCGGTACAACGAGAGCCAAGCGTACGTCGCCCACTTCGACTACCTCGAGAGCGCTGAGGGGCACGACTTCAAGTCGGAAGGGCTCGGAACCAACAGGTTCGCCACGGTGAGATAACGCTTATTTTTGTTCTTGTTCTTGTTCTTGTTGTTTTTCTTTCGTTCTCGGTTTTGTTTCGATTCGGCGGCGTAACCACGTCGTGTTGTACCCATGTGGATTTACCTCTAGATTTTTGGGAACGAGTTTTTTTGAGGATAAGGTAAGGTTGGCAACCGTCTACATGTGTGTGGAAGTGTGTCCTGAAACTTATGAACTGAATTATGTATATCAACAAGTCTGAGCTGCGGGCGTTACAACCCCTGGCGCCTCTCTGTCTGTCTGTCTGTCTGTCTGTCTGTCTGTCTGTCTGTCTGTCTGTCTGTCTGTCTGTCTGTCTGTCTGTTTGTCTGTTTGTCTGTCTGACCGTCTGTCTGTCTGTCTGTCTGTCTGTCTGTCTGTCTGTCTGTCTGTTTGTCTGTCTGACCGTCCGGCTGTCTGTCTCCGGTTTCGTATCTCCGTTTCCTCTCCGTTGGGTGTTAGGTGGTGCTGTACTTCAACGATGTGAGAGAGGGAGGAGAGACGGTCTTCACGCATGCCCCGGGCATCGACCACCACCTCGTGCCCGACACAAAGGTTCCCGTTCGAGAGGTGGGGAAAAAATGGAGAGATGGAGACACACGCAAACAGAGAGAGACAGGGAGACAGAAAGAGAGAGAGAGAGAAAGAGAGAGAGAGAGAGATCGAGAGAGAGAGGCAGAGAAAGAGAGAACCAGAGAGAACGAGACATTTGAGAGAGAGAACATATTCATTTCACAAGTGGTTTTGCAGCGGGGAAGGGATGTGTGTCGTCACACATACAGCACATGCCACTGGCTTGCCCCTCCCCCGTCCCCTGTCCCCGGATGACATGTGTCCAGTTTATCAGCCAATCACCCATCACGTGGTTCATTCCAGGCGCTATTCTCTCCCGCTGCCCCTCTGGCCTAATCCCGGCGAGAGATTAAATATACGAGGGAAAAGAACAGGGAGGGGGTACGCAGACCCTATCCCTATCCCTAACCCTACTTCCCCGATTGTATGCTTTATCCAACATGTCAACTGGATAGAAATACCCTGCGGCGCTACTGAACCCTTCTTGCATGCACGCCGTTCGGCTCGTATTGCCTAGATTGGGGCCGTGTTTTCACCAGTAGGGCTGCTGTGCCTCCCCCCCCAGATTGGGGTCGTGTTTTCACCAGTAGGGCTGCTATCCCCCCCCCCCCCCCCCTCTCGGCAACCAGGTTACCGTTTTTTTTCTTTTTACCTCGTTTTTTTTTTTTTGGCGGTCACCATAATGGTGGTCGAGTAGATCATGTTGTGCGGGGTGGAGAACCCTCACTCCGCGCAACGGGGGATGATCGCACCACGTTGTGTTAAAGTGGTCAAGCATCCTCGAGGCAGTTACACAGTGCTTACGACTGGCTCTGGAAGTGAAAGCACCAGAAGATAAATTAAGTCATACGTAGCTGTCATCCGTACGCAAGGAAGTAAGCACAAGATGCCGAACACCCTTAGCAGGATGCAGCTCACCCTTCATGCGACTCGCCAAATACCTCACGGCGCTTCGCGCTTGGTGATGTGAGAGTCTGGTCCGGTGAGAACCCGGCGTGCTCCGTCCCGGCTTTGTAGGGATGCGAGGTCAATGGTCTTACGACTGCGGCATGCACGACTATGAGTACACCCCCCCTCCCCTCCCTGGTGCGAACGCCAGGTGCTTGAGAACCTTGACCTTCCGCGGAGCGGCTGGGAGGAGAAGCTCTTGCTGCAGTGCCGACGGCACATGGTGGTGGCACCCAAGAGGGGTCAGGCGGTGTTGTTCTACAACCAGCACCCGGATGGGAGGAAAGATCTGGTGAGTTTTTTCTTTCAATTTGTTTTTGCTCTGTTGCCTCTTTTTGGTTTTGTGTTGGTGAGTCGTGTTGCCGATCGGTTGGACGTGCATCCGCGTTTTCCGACCCCCCCCCCCCGGCTTTCGAAAAAGTGTTGTTCGTGCCTTCCCGGACAGAAAATTTACGAGAATCACACACGCAAACCAATGTTTATCTGGTACCGCCGGTACACGGCGTACTCTTTCTCCGGTTGCCGCCCCTCTCTACGATCGTCCAGTCCAGCGAGCACGGTGCTTGCCCGGTGATCGACGGCCAGAAGTGGGCCGCCAACCTGTGGGTATGGAACGGTCCGAGGTACGGTCTCTCGAGCGTCGACCCTGAGACCGGCAGGACTGTGGACAAGGCGGGCAACAACATCGTGCCCGACCCCACCTTCCAGGTGAATTGAGTTGTTCCCCTGTGTGAGCTGTCACCCTACACCTGGACACATGTTCCAAGTTAATTGATTGTGATGTCCTAGCTCGTGCCCGTGAACAGCATTGACTATACAGTAGTCTCCCCGCAGATTTTTCTTTGTAAGCAAACATACTGGATATGGTATAGAATCGACTGAGTTGGGGTTGGGGTTAGGATTATCGACTGCATGTTCCGGCCGAATTAGGTTGACCTTGAATTCCGCCTCATGTCTTGACCTGAGACCCCCCACGTTTCAGGTGAATGGAGTTTGCCGGACTGCCTCTTTCGCCGAAATTGGCGCGTGACTTACGTTCGTGGATTCTAAGCTGACGATTTTGTCCAGGGGTCTCTAACGGTTTGTAGTATGTAGCTTTGATCAGTGCAAGCTCAGGCCGCCCCAGGCCCATACTTGTGCTCGATGCATGTCATGGCTGTTTGGATTTACAACGGTTAAGTCTATATGCACAATATTCGCAAGTCGGGACAGCAGTGATGACACTGCAAATCGAATTCGTCAACGCTTTCGTTTGAAGCATTACGAACGGCGTGTTGTGTTGTGTTCTAGTGCCAGCCAGAGGCGTTCTAACAACTCCAGATTGTCGTTCTTGCTGAACTGACTCTTATCCGCCCCAGCGTGTGAGCGTGCGCACCAAGGTGGCGTGCTGCAGGTTGCGAACGCCCCCCCAATACCGTCGTTGCTCTTTTTCTCGTCGATTCTTCTCATAGACTACAGCAAGAGCTATCGCTACGCAAATCGACGAAGAGAGTGTAAAGTCTATCCTTTTTCTTTTTTTTTTTTCGAAATCCGCGATTGATGAACCAATCGAAATCGAGAGCAGGTGCAGGCAGCGTTTCTGAACGAGGACGTCGAGGGGGCATCCCTGTGGTTCGACGGGAAGCAGCTGTGGATGGACAGGGACTGGAGGATCGGAGAGGTTAGTCGATCGTGTCCTGTTGTTGCAGTTTATGAAGTGAATTCATCGCTAAATCTATCTGGCATGTGGGCGCTTGGTCAGAAACGGGCAGTCTTATGGCAGGGCTAGAATTGAACTCATCGCAACCTGTATGGTATGTGGCGCGTGCCCAGAAACGGGCAATCTTATCGAAGGGCTAAGCGGTTGAACTCATCGCAAACTATGTGGTACGCGGCGCGTGGTCATAAACGGGCAAACTTACAGAACGGCTCAACGATTTGAAGGCGATCGCGCCGGGCCACTTTAGGAAACCCATCCTTCGTAGATGCGGTCTTCATCTCCGTGTTCACGGTTATTATTGTTTTTCTTCACCGACCGTTCCCTGAGAGACGCTCCTGCAGGATTTCCCCAGCATCGATGCGAAAATCATTTTATGAATCGCGCCCGCCTACGCCTGCTGGAGACGTCGAGAAGCGTGGTCCATGACGCAATTTCAAGCTGCAGTCTTGTCGCCCAGACCGCACGTATTGCTCCAGCAGTGGGCCAGCATGTCGTTGTAACGCGATGTCGGGCGTTTTGCCTCCCACCACACCACCCGGTCGCGGACCCAACTCGAGCACCCTTCCTTCCGTTTCGGCAATGAGAGCAAGACGCGGGCTGCTGCACGGATGATGGGTGACTGTCTGTCCGAATCCCTGCAGTACGCGATGATATCATGCACGAAATCAATCCACTACCCTCTCTTAAACCGCAAGGGTCGAGATGTGTGTCTTTCGTCTTGCTTCTCTTATTGGTCCCTTGGTGCATCTTCTTGTTCTCCTTGTTCCTGTTTTTGTTCCTGTAGACGTTCAAGATCAACACCTTCTTGACTCACCGATGGGTAGTCAAGGTCAACGGCGCCGAGGTCAAGACCTGGCTCGTCAGCGAAAGAACAAAGGACCAGAGCTTCGTACTCTCGAAGGCGAGCTTGGCGTGACCCGATCTATATGCCAGGAGTCACGCATCGGCGTTGGGAGGGTAAAAGTACTACGGAGTTTGTCACATGGCACGGTGGGCATGCAGGGACAGCAACAGTTTCTTCTTTTCAAGTTTTGTCATCTGCGAGTAGGGGGAATTGCGGAGCTGTAGAAGTAGCAGCAGTGCTGTGTGCATTGCGAGACAAGTCTGGGCGTTGCGCGTGTTGTTGCGAGCTGGAGGAAACAGGGAGAAGCAGGACCGACAACAGCGGCCTTTTTTGGGCATTCCGAGAGCATTGCGAGTACTGTGTGGTCTCAAACGCCGGGGTAATGAGGGCTTTGTCATGCTCATGGAGTGGCGTGACGAGCTAGAACGTTACGACGGATCAGATCATTTGTGCCCTTTCCTGCTCGCTTTGTGGGCACACCTACGACGTGAAGATTGACCACGAGAAAATACTGGGGGCGTTTTGACCTTCCTAGGACAAGCACACACCAGCCATTGTTGATCTCCGGGTCGCGTCGCGTTGCACTTGGGTCAGCGTGTGCCAGCATGACCGGCAAGCGGGCCTCGCGGCCGCGGGACGCGGGGAATTGTAGCGCGGGAGTGTGTATGTAGAGCAAGTGCTTGAATGGGTTGTCCCCTTTTCGTGATCGCAGTTCGAACACCGTTCGGGGATAGGCTTACCCTGGTTGTATCCTTGTGTTCGTCCGTGGTTGTTTGTTTGTGTCTTCGATCTTTTCCTTGTCGAATAGGTTTGCATGTTGCAATTGATTCGTTTTTTGAGTATCCTCACATTGTGCGAATGTTGAAATCAAGCATATGGTACTGTAGTCTCTGTGACCTTGTCCCCGACGGCAGTATGCCACCAACTGGAGTGTTTTCTTTTGGCGGCAAGCAGCGTGGGAAACGAGACAATGCGCCGGCCGTTTCCTCGTACGATGAGTTCAGAATCTGCCTCAAGGACAAGGTTTTCCTCTGTTCCGGCAGCCGTACGATGGCGGTGTGAATTGAAAGTTTTTTCACTTGCGGATCATAAGCAAGCGCGGTTTCAACGATGCACCAACGACCAAAAATCGCGAGGCTGATTGAGAATGGGGGGTTTCTCGAACTGTCATGGGCCTCTTGTGGTTGAGTGCTCTGTGTGGGCTACCCTTTTCTATGTGGCCGGCCTAGGGGCAAAGCCACAAGGGAGACCACAGGGCGACACAAGTCAGTCGCCCCATGAGATGTCATGTAGGTCTGTGGAGTTGCGGGGTGGTCCTCGATAAGCATAAGCATGCCCCCCTCAGGCACGGCTTGGGGGCTGATCGGTCAAGAGCAATACGCCATGGTAGCCCACCTTTGTCATCGTGTCATCTCGCGCCTGTTTCGTAATATCCTCGCACTCTCATTCACACGCTTGGACGGGGTAGTGAAAAATATCCTACCGGTACTCATATAACTACAGCGTATGCATACATAGTTTTGTTCACCGCGGCCCCAGCATCACTCGTGACGCATGTGCCCGTCCTTCAAATCCGTGGGGCGTGGTGTTACTGCTCCTCATCTGTGCACCACTACCCGCGTGCTAGCTGCGAGGAAGGTTCGTATCCTGTTCTCCCACAGGAAAACAGAGAGAAGGAGACATACAGCAGTGGGGCAGCTGTATATAGACTATATGTAGATCCGACCAAACATGGAGTATGTCCTACGAACTGGCGGGAGGCCTTTAGAGGTATATAGGCAATGAAGGTGGATACTGCTGTGAAAGTATACTGCTCTACCAGGTTGTGGTGCTTGGCACGTGCGCGTCGTCGGGAAACCAGTACTGTAGGGTACCTTGTCTGTCCTCTATTATCTCCGGGGCTCACGAGACATTCGAAACTGGTCTTCGGGGGATTGATTGCCCGCCCAATGTACTGTAGTGTTTAGAGTGCGGGTTTCGAACTCCGCCATATCAGGAGATCATCTGGAATTCGTTCCTACTTTTCAGGGAGATGAAACCGATTCTTGGATCTACGAAACAAAAAATCACAACGAGGAAATATATGATACGAAGATATGTTCTACGAGAACATGCAGCGAAAGCCAAACGGACACAAAGCACGCGGTAAATGCTTCGACTGTAGGCGATTGACACAAACGTTTGCAATAGACGGTGCCGCACGTTTTCCGAGGGACGAGCTTCCATCGAATGCTGTGCCGAAGGGGAGAAGATGGGTAGGCACATCTTGCTGATGTCGTCTCGAGGAGGCTCTGAGTGAACGGATTCCGACGGGGCGGTCTATGTCAACGGCAAGCCCAAGCTCATCAAGCCGCAGCGTTTCCACACAAGCAGAGTGCGTGGTGGTAACGTGGAAACATGATGCAGCCTAGGAATAAGCGCGTTGGCAGGGGAGGTACCACGTGAGGGTGAACGTTGTACCCTCTTCCAGGCAGTGGCATCATTTTTGGTTGTGACTTGGATGCGAGCTCCGTTCGCAGCCCAAGATTCACGCACGTATGCGTATGTATTTCGAAGTACCAGTATGCCACAAGCGGTGCTGCTGTATGACACACACTGTACGTGAGGCTACTGTCCCGAAACACAAAGTCTCACCCCCAGCACATCCATGTTGTTTTGGTCTTCCAACAAGTTGCCGTCCCCGTCTGTGTGAGAATCCGGTTGATGTGTCAGCGTTGCCGTGACGATCTGGAAGATTGCGTGGAACGTGAGGGTTGTTCGTCGTACTGTTTGTTCCAAAGAGTAGTTCGAACCTCGTATACCGGGACAGGTAGCCTCTCCACGGGATCCCCTCCGTCCTTGCCATACCAATCGGTACAGCAGTAGGCACGTGTGGACTTCGTCCAACGCTTGCTCGTTCGAGGATGAAACAAGGGGAACACACTAGACTCTACCATTTGAAAGGTTGTCATGACAACCAGCAAGATATAGTCTTTGCGACCAATGACATATGTGCATACATGAACATTTTTTGTGCCGGTGGAAAAAGACTACGTTTCTCGCGCCCCCCCGGCATGCGTGAAATTATCTCGCCGGTGTGGCAATGGTCTCCTTACACCGTGGAGAAAAAGACGACTTTGGAAGAGGTCTGACGGCCAGAAAGCGAATCTCGGCATAGCGACACCATGTACTCGCCAGGGTCCGACAAAGGGGGATTCAGGGAGGAAGAGGTGCGCGGCTGAAAATACTACCTTTTGTCGCCCGTGTGGGTAGGCCCTAACATCTTCTAAGCGCAAGTAGTGGTTGTTCCTTTTTATCCGCCCTGCGCGTTCTTCTCACCATAATTTCCACGGCTTTGTCCATCCTGGGAATGGTTCTGGGAAACTTCCTCGCCGAGCTAGGTACCACGTCTTCGGTATTGGGGGTAGTTGGGTTGAGATTGGAAACGCCTTCAGCAGCCCCTTTTCCAGGTCCAGGCATAGCCTACATTCAGTACGTGAAGTTTTTTTCCTGTTTTCTCGTATTGCATGGTGATAACCTCGTTAGTCTGCGATCGA
The DNA here is from genome assembly GCA_000310025.1 of Ectocarpus siliculosus. Taxonomy (NCBI): domain Eukaryota; class Phaeophyceae; order Ectocarpales; family Ectocarpaceae; genus Ectocarpus; species Ectocarpus siliculosus. Next base: position 327,800 of record FN649743.1, on the reverse strand, counting down.
CAACTGATTGATTTCAAAAGAGCGTGCGGCAAACAATTCATCCCAGAAACTTCGTAGCACTACCGGCAGTAGCTCCACAAAAGTCAGTCCTGAACTGGCGGAGCTAGGATGGCAAGTGATTCCCACATTCCGACGACTGGACCCGAAATGACGCGGATGGTTGTTGGGCTCTCGATATTGCGGTCACAGCAGTACAGGCTGTTCAAAGTGAAGTTTGCTTCAAGATGATCGGAGAACACTAGAAGGATTGGGATTTCTCTTTCGTTTTTGGCTGAAAAACGTCCTGGAATGGCCACCAAGACCAACAGTAGGCTAGTGCTCCTTCCTCCGGCATCATATTGTGAGCTGGTTGCTTCCTCCATGACCTTGTCGCCGAACAGCCATCTTCGCGTGTGTTCGAGGGGAGCGAAACTCCAAAAGGAACAACGTTTCCCTCCATCGGGGCTGACCCAGAAAACGCGAGCACCCTCACCGCCGGCGGCCGCAACAGCGGCGTCGGCGGCTGGTCGAGTTTCAAGGACAACAGCAGCGCCATCGCTGGGTCGAAGGGGCGCGATGACGGTGGCGGGGATGACTGGACGCTCACGATGAAGCTCCTGAAGGAGGGGAGGAGCGCAGGGTGCGTGGAGGTTGAGGCAGCAGCGACTGCCATACGAGCGAACACGTTGTGGGACGCAGTGGTAGGGTTTGCAACTGCGCTAGAATTACCCGGTGGCATTCCAGGCGAGGCCCGGCCCGCGCATCAGGTAGTGGGGCACAATGGGCGGGTGGTCGAGGCGACGCAGTGCGGAGGGCGCGGTGCCGAGGGAGTCTCGCAAACACCGTGCGCTTGAATCCGGAAGAATGACCAATCTTAAGATCTGAAGTCGCGTTGAAGAAACACGAAACAACTGAGTACGCGGCCGCCGGGAAAACGGCTGCCGGTGCTCTGGTAGTGACAGTTGGCCAGGTATCCACCAAGCGTGAAGGGACCCTTCCGGCGACTCTTATGCAACATTGATCACCATATTGCCAAGAAACGACAGTCGAGCTTTCCCGTCTGCCTCTCATGAAACAATGGCAGGGGAGCATTGACGGGCGCCGTTTGTTGCAGTCTGACCGAACATGTTCACGAGGTTTGTTGGTAGAATGTGCTTCCCCCCGTGAAAAAAAGTGCCACCCACCAGGACGATCTCGTTTCGGCCTAAGAGGAAGTGATGAAGGCCTCGTCTTGCTCATGATTGTTTCCACGACCCTGCCTTGATGACCTTTTCTCACTTCCTCGTAGCACCGAAAGGCAACGCGCGTACTCGCTTTTCGAGCACCTGGACGTGACGTGTTCGCACAGGATTTACGCGTGGGAGCTGGCGCGTTTTTTCCCGCCTGTGAGTACGCGGGGATTCTCTACTAGGCCCACCCGGAGTGCCCCGTATGTACTACTACTCTGGTGTTCACTGCAGTCTCCCAGTAGACTTGTCGCTGCTCATGGCAAGCGCAGTTCATATATCATCGAAAGGTTAAATATCGGCAGCCGGGTAAACCCTCGTGAGAGCTTCATTTGTCGTGGAAATACCATGAATCGAGCATATTCCATCTGGCAAGCGGCTTGAAATTCAGTGCTAGAACGGTCGCCGTATTCTACCAAGCCGAGACTACCTCGGAATTAGTCGACGTTCTTCCGCCCTTTTCTTGTAGAACATTTTTCCAGCCTCACTTTGGTAAGACAACCTCTGATTGCTGCAGTTTCACGGAACTTCCGACGACGAAATTAGGCGATCGGGTGCACCACGGACAACGTAGTCGAAATAGCCTTCACGTGCAATACGCTGGGGCTGACGGTGGAGGAGGACGAGGAGGGGATGGTCGTAGTTGCCGGCTGGGAGGAAGACAGCGCTGCCGCCGAGCACCCTTCCCTGATGGTAAGAACATGTCTTCCTCCCGTGTGACAAAGGCTTGCCTTGCCTTATAGTGAACGTTTTTTCGCCCGTTTGTTGTGGCCACGCCACCAAACACCAGCACAATGCTGCAGGCATGCCGTGGTGCGCCTGCAGGGTGCACGTCAGGGCGCTACAGGTGCTGTCCATGTGCCGGGGAGGGGGTCGGACTCGAGACCGACAACGCCAGTTGATAGGAAATCATCTGTCTGCCCATCAGAGGGGGCAAATGCTGGTACTTCTTGTAGCAACCCCAAACGATCTTCAGCAAAGTCGGCCACACAACGCTCGCTGGAGCAGCAGGAGGAATCAAGACAGTTGAAACGAATTGTATTGGAATACGCGGTAGTCGAACTCTGCGTTGTTGATTTCTGATCTCTCCACGAAAGATCACTACATGGTAGCGGAAACTTGGGCGAATAAACCACCCTAGAGGGCCGCGCGTTATCATGTAAGGAATGGACAGTGCTACTCTACACCTTTGTACAGTGGAAGAATAGGAGGAGGACCATTGGTCCTTCGTGGTGTTTGCCTACAGCCAATCATTCCCACAGGCGTTATCATCGCCGACAAGCTTTTTACACACGGCTTGAGTGGTCGCCGGTCGAATTTCAATTTGCTTGCCGTTGCCGCCGGGCCGACTACCACGGACGTTTTTGTTGTGCCCGGTGGTCACGGGTCTCATTGAGTTGGACCTCATGCGCGGTCCGATCCAACTCACGACGTTTCGTCGAAAAACAGGCTCGGGCATGTTTTTTGTTGCTCACCAGTATATAACAACAGCTGAAGCCTGAGCTCAAATCGCACGCCACGCTGTGACCAGGATTCCGACAGATAGCGCATGATACATTCTGGAGTCTATCACATCTGCAACGTTGTTTTATTCGATACAGCACGGCGCCGCCGTGCATCAATAACACCTCAGATCGGCATGCGGATCCTGTCCATCGACGGCTGGGACCTACCTTGCGCGCTGACCGCCGCGGCTTCGAGGCACGGGGCCCCCGGAAGAGACGGCACGTTTAAGTCAAGCCTGAGGAAATGCGAGAGCGTCCTGGAGGCCTTGAGCGAAGGCGATATGGAGGACGGAGAGAACGCGCTCCACGTGCTCGAGGTGGCGATGCCGGCGATTGTGGTCACCAAGTCTAACACGTACGTTTGGCGAAGATACGGGGGAAACACCAACACGGCGCTATTGCCTGAAGCATTGTCGTGTTTCACAGCATTCTCGACTTGTATTACGCGTCGCTCGCCGGCATCAGCAAGGAAGGACGACCCATGAAGAATTATTAGTGGCCTATCTCGGACTTCATTCGGAATTGACCTCAATCGTCGTGCTGACCCGGTCAGACTATAGCTGTGGTGTTTTGTAAACTTGTTGTTGTTGTTATTGATATTACCTTTCTTCCTCGCTCTCTCTCTGCGGAAGGTGGCTCGACATGGACGTCAGTGGTGTTGCGGTAGCCGTGAGCGTGCCTCTCGGGGTCTACAACACCATAGGGGCATACTTTACGGCTCTGCAAGAGGCCGGTAGGGATCAGCACCCGACGGAGCTCCGGCATTTTGGAGTCAAGTTCGACCCTGCTCAGCCCTTTGTAAGCCTAGACTCTGCTAGGTCTTTGTAGATCTACAGCAGGCCTTGTGACTTCATCCCTTCACTAACCGATACCGTGCGTTATTGGCAAGCACCAGAACCTGTTGTCGTCAACGTCGGCCTCACTGCCGTCCGTTCTGAACAAACCCAGACACACTTCCGACGAAAGCACTTGATAGCTGCCCGGGTCGATGCGAGGAGTCCGTCGTAGCAGGTAGCACAAGACATCTTATAGCTTCTCGTCTCCCGATATTGATCTTAAGTTCTCGAACCAACACGACGAAAGTTCCTTCGACAAGGACCGTGTCTCGGTACTACAGATCCCCCCATCTCTTTGGGAAAGCGACAAACTAGCGCCTGCTGGACCGAAACAACACTTGTGAACGCGTGGACTATGCTAGTATTTCTTCTTGGTTCCTTCTCTATGCCCGTCTTTCGCGTGGGCTTTCTGTCTCCACACATGAACCCGCTTACCTCCCACCCTCGCACCACCGGCATCGTTGCCACGAACTGCACTCAGGTGATGCTTTCTGCCGGCTACGCCCCGTTCAGAATACTGTGGCGCTCTGGAGAACACAGCACTCAAAGTTGCCGGAAACTATTGCACTGCAGCGCCGAACAGGTTTGTAATTGTGAGATGTGTGCCAGCGTGCGCCTTCGTTCTTGTAGTTGCACATGTTGTTGACTTGGTTTTGCTGCTGCGGCTACTGCTACTGCTGCCGTTGATGTTGGTAATGACTGGACCCTTAGAGCAGCTGTGGTTTCTTCTTATCCACCTCAACCTTCAAAGCTTCACCTGTGTTCGCCGGCCTCGAACCCCAATCACGGATAAGCTTTTCACACATGAGGCACAGGAGAAAAACCAACGGGCATGTGTTGGCAGTGTCGGTGATTGCGAGATCGTTGACCTGAGTCTTCTGGCCTACAACCCACCTGTTCGAAGATGTCAGCCGTAGTTCGGATTAGCTTGTTGCGTTTGTTACCTTTGCACCCTCACCAAGTTTGGATTTCACTCTGCCACCCAAGGGCGCTGAGGGAGGTATCCAAACACACGATCGAAACGGCCACCCGCCTCCCTCGTCTAGGACTGCCCCGACCCTAGAACGTTTTCTGGCAAAGCACACATAGCGTCGTGAAAACTTTCATCCGGTGATTCACAGGTTGGGAGTGGGCGCCACACGACGATTGGAGCTGTCTGGGATACATTCTTCTCCTGAGAACCTTCGTCTGTATTTGTTCCGTCACCGGCTGCGCTCAACGTGGCGTACAGACCAGCTACAAGATGCTACAGTCCGATTGACTGCCTTGCTGTTGACCTCGTGACCTGCTGTTTATGTCGTCACATACCAGTTCTGCAAAGTGATTCATTCCACCTTACGCAATAAAACGCTTCAACCTACCCATTTGTTGGCCTCGCGCCTGTCGGCAATGTTTCCAAGTTTTGTCAATGAAACACACTTTCTTCGTCGCTGCTGCTCCCTTTCTACTCTCCTTGTTGTTCTGACGTTTGTTTACCTATATCGTTTTTTTCGTGGAGAAGGACACCGATGTGCGCATGTCTCACACAAGCGGCCGATGGGATTCCTTGACGATAGAAGGCACTACGCAACGCCTCAACCTCAAACCAGGGTGGGCAAAACACCTGTCGAAAGCCTAGACACACATGTTTGTAGGTACAAGATATATAGATTCCGGGTCGGAGCCTTTTCGGGTATCGTAGGCTGATCAGGGGGATTATTAACGATTTTTTCCAGGCAACACCCGGTCACCTTGTTTAATAAGGGTCCCATGTTTGCTTCAAAGAGGTCCCCCAAAAGAAGGACTGTGCATCAAACAGTCATTTGATCTTGTGCCTTAGGGCAGGCAAGCTGTTAGGATTGCTTTGAGGTTTTTTCATCTTCACATATGCTGGAAACAAACCAATGGTCACGTTGTAGCATCATTGAACGTAAGGACAGCATAATGGTACGAAAAGAACAGGACATACGATCACGTGTTTCTCAAGCGTATTCGTCTCTGTGCACCGGTGTTTCCTTGCCATACGTATCGAGCGAATCCAAGTCAACGGGGTAGGCGGAGCCGACGCTTCTCTATAGTTTCTTCGAGTTTGGGGATTGGTTCGGCGTACCTCACGGTGTGACAACGGTAATACCAAGCTAGGTAGACGTCCGGGAAACGTTCCCGCGTGGAGAAAATGAAAAACTACTGACACACTATCCGCAGGAACAACAGGCGTATCGGTAACAACGAACGATTGTGGTAGGGCGCTGACGGACTTTGCGGAACACCTCATCCTGGAAGCACGGGATATCGGAGAAAATGTGACGTCCGTGACCAGTAGAAACGACGGTTCTTCTACGTCCGTGGGAGTGGAAGGCGTGTCGCTCGAGTATGAGGAGTTTTGTACATTGTGAGTGGTTTGCACCATTGTTTTTTATATAAAACCGTTCGATTGGTCAATGTAGTCTCTGTTTTGAAGACGAGTTGGTAACGCAGTGGACTTCCTCTTTGTGAGATTCACCGCCTCCCTGTGACGGTGGACGTGCCGTTAACTCCATCACTTCATTACTTCTATCTCAGTCCGCGGATGTTAGAACTACCTCCTCTTTCCTTGACCAGGCGTTAACCTGTCCCTTACGTGTTGTGTATAGCTTCTGGGAAGGACAGACGGTTGCTGCTACCATGGGAGGAGTGATTGAATGCTTGGTTGCTTTACTATCGCGAGGTCGAGAGAGGCGTGCCTCTCCAAGCATGTCGAAGTCAAGTATGTGGCTAAGAGACAGGAATTATTTGGCAAACCCTCTTCCTGATATTCTGTAATCGAGTCCCCATCGGGTTTAGATGGGAAGTCACTCCTGCGGCTTGTAGGCCACGATCTGACAACGTTCTGGGAGGTAGAGAGCAATCGCTCCCCATGGCTGTTTGTCTCTTCTCTAACCGTTGCTCCTGATCTTCTCCTGCTCGCGAGTGGGAGTTCATCGCTGCGAGTGCTCCCAACTGGGTCTGGCTTGCACTTAGCGATTCGCCCTTCGCTCCATACAAATATCGTTCAAGGTACAACATGTACCTGTCGACCCAGGAGGGACTTTGGAGAGCGAGGGACTTGCTGATGACGGGATTCTTGAGCAAAGAGGAATACGAATCTATCCTCGAACGGCAAGCCGTTGATGACCAGCGAAGGAGGCGTTTGCGCAAGATGCTCAAAACCCGGAGGGAAAACAAGGGTATGTTTTTGTTTCGGCACTCCTGTAGGTTACCCTATCGGTCATCTGAACGCTAGCGATTGGTGGTTTCCTGCAGAGCCGCAGTGGTCAAGGCCCGTTCAGCAAAATACGTATACATGTAGGGCTTCCATTTCCCGTGGCCACCGTGACCGCCTTTTGCGGCTCATGCGTTACAGATGGTCGCGGGGAGATTTGGCAACCCCAATTCCTCTGGTGAGTAACAAAGTCGAACCGGCGCAGGCATTGACATTTCCAGGTAATCACCTGTTTCCAACAAAGCCAGTGCCATCAACAACACCAACCCCACTACCAAACGAAGACTTGCATGCTGACACAAAACGATGTCACTGCCGCACGTTGTGACGTTCGTGCAGAGCGCAAGCGGCAGCAGCTAGCCCGGAGAATAGCCAAGTGGACACAATCGAATCAGGCACCGCAAGGGAGTATAACGGGAGCAGAACCTTGGGCAGCGGTGGTAACCACACCGCCGGCGAGTGATGACGACATTGTCCCGGCAGACGGGGTAGAAGAACGGGGCGTCGTGCGTGATACGGTGAGTATGGGTGGAGCGGGAAAACGAACCCGAAGACGCCGGAGACAACCACGACGCCAGGTCGACTACGCGGAGGAGGCCTTGACGGAAAGAATGGCCCATCTCCTTTCCCAGAGGCAAGCGGCGATGGGGAGTGATCTGCACGGAAGCGGTAGTTTTCCGTATCTCCACGTGCATCGGCGTGTGTGTGGGTTTGGTTGCAGTGAAGCTGAAGTTCAGCGCATCCGCGTTCTCGACCTAGTTCAAGAGGAAGCGTCAATTGTTTTTGGACCGTTCACTAATTCTGCCCCTTGCGTATTCTTGAGACGCATATGCGTATGAGGGGCCGTAGTCTTCGTAGAGGAGCCGGTTCTTATAATTTAGTTTTGCCAGGGTAAACAATAGTGTAGGGGTCGTTGAGCGATGACTATTGTGGCAGTGCGCGGGAGTCACACCTATCGGCGCTGTCTGCCAGGACGAATTCACTCTGTGTTAAATTAATACGAATAGACAGCTAACATCCCGTCATCGAAGTCCACAATAACTGGATTTGGCGCAATTAATCTTGGAGTTTTTTTGGGTGCCAACCAAAAACGAGCTACACAGTACGCAACGCAACACACAGAGGGCCTGTTGGTGATCCTTGGCTGGACTGTTTTCAAGTTGTGTTCTCCGCTCCATTTGTTATCTGCACGCCTTTTTGTTCCGCAGAGATCGGACCAAGGCGATAAAACGGGCTCAACAGAAGGCTATCAAGGCTAAGCTAGCGGAGATGATGTACGAGGTATCCATGTCACACAGAGAGAGGTTGGGAGGTGCTCCTCGAGCGCTGATATAGTTGGGTGCCCGGGTTACAATGTCGTCATCATGTCGTCCTTCCATTTTTCTATGCCTTCTCTTTGCGCATTTTCGCATCTTGGCTTCTGCTTCCAACACTGTGTCACGGTGATCCGCAGTAGTTTGCGGTTCGCGGGACCGTTATGAAGAGGAATAATCTATTGTTGTGGCATATGTTTCTCCCTTGGCGGAATCGAGTAAACTTGTGGCACGATGAGGACCACTTGCGGGTGCAAGGCAACTGTGTGTTGCAGCGTCTTCCCTTTTCTCGTGCTCCCTGAACACGATCTATTCATCGATGTATCCTTCCGACACGGGGACAAACACCCTGCAGACTCACAAGTTCGAGGAGGAGCTCGGTGGGGCGGGGCAGTGGGGCTCCTCCAAGCGATCGGTGGAGCTGGCCAAGCTGGGACTGGAAGACTGTCGTTCCGGCCAGGCGAGACCTGCGGCGAAAACGCTTTAGTGTCCATAGTAGAAATTGAACGCGTGTTTATTCGTACAATGAGGGTAGTAGGGGTCAAGACGAGCTGGGTGGGTGGACATTGCAGCTAGAGTTTGTATATCTTGGTTTGAAATGCTTTTTTTGGGCCGAGACGATGTTTTTCATCCACAGCATAGGTGTATGCCTGAATCAATACAGTACCGCACTCACAAAGAACAATCTTACAAGAAACCCAGGTTCCGAGAAAACACATTCATGAAAATCCCAGGCTCTGACGTGCGAAAATGCAGGAAGCTGGGTAAGGAAACTAGGCTCAGCCGCCTGAACACGCTGTATCCTATATGTTGGCTAGTAATGCCCACGTCCAATGGTTTAAGCCAGAGTCATTATTTGAGCCCTGCTCAATATAGGTCCTTCTTGCAGGGGTCGACATTCATTCACCTTGTCCAACCGATGCTACCCTGCGGGGTGTAGAGTACCAACGAAAAACACAGCTCGAGCCAAACATTGAACTAGTAAATAGCTTCTTTGCAAATTCAGCTGTAAGAGCAAAAAATAACCCATCATGATGAGCTGATGTCCTGTCATTACCTCCGTAGCTTCTCTATCTCCTTCTGTCTGACCCTCCAGGTTTCCGTGTCAAGATCCAAACCGATATATTCTCAACAATTGTCTTTGGAGAATAGGAGAAGACATCAATATGGAAGACAAGGAGCAACAAATCGCCACCACGCGGATTATCTCAAGTCGTTTCGCATTACATTTCGCTTCAATCAAAAATGCACCGACGTCATGATTTGGCTACGGGAGTGAAACCACAAGATTACCTCCAATGTTCACTTGTGCAGGTGGGAAAACGTCCGCACCCTGAGGACATCCACCCGGCGTTTCTAGGATACTTCCACCAGCGAAGGAGTCCAAAGGGGGCATGGGACCCTGCGGTAAGAATACTACAGTGTCCCCTCCCGAGATGTTCTAGGTTGGAGGGACGAGGCTGGTCGCCATGCGAAAGGATTGATGGAGACGGCAGCTGCTGGAAAGGAGAGGGGTTTTAGGATCGACAGAGAGCAAAAAAATAAATAACGCGGGTGATGGGTGTTCGCGGTGCGGCCGGTAGAGCAGGGTGGGCTTGCAGACCTTCAAACGACACGTCCTTAACAAGCTTTGAACTACACGTACTCTGTTTCGGTATAGGCCAATGATAAGTGAAATTTGACAACTCGTATCTTTCTTGGCGTCCGCGGTGGACGGGTTCAATGGTTGGCTTCCTATCGTGTTCTTTCAGCTGCGATCACCGGTGTTCTTTGGGAAGCTCTCGGAAGCCCTTACTCGGCGCGAGGCTGTCCGGGGGGAGGGCAACCTGGCAGCTCTGAAGGCCCTCATGAGCGGAGCTTCCTTTGACAGGCGTTCGTCGCAAGGGGAAGCCCGGCAAGAAGCATCAGTGGGGCAGAATAACAGCAGTCCCTGCTCGACGTGCCAGGTGCGTAGGTGATGGCGTGGACGCCGGATACAGGGGGCGAGGCCCGGCGAGGTGTGAAATAATTGGTGTTAGGCGGGCCAAGAACAAGCGAAGCTGTGTTCTTGTGTTTGCTTCATCGACGAAATGGAAGACTAGCGAGAGAAGAGTTGCCGGGCAGAGAGATCACCCTTAGGAAGGGGCAGGAATGACATTCTGTTCAACACCTTGAACTGTCTGCTGGACGTTTCAAGTGATTGAACGGGAAAGGGAAGGATCAGGAGGAGGTGGCCGTCGGATGAGGGAGCTCATCTGGGAATATTTTGACACGTGTTCAAGAGGAGGGTTATGCAAGGGCCAGGGGGATAGGATGAGAGGGTTATGGCAATGTGAGCGAGGGAAAAGGTTGAAACGCTAGAAAATACACGAGAGCATTGGGCTGGTTACTGACCCCACGTTTGGTTTCGTCGGTGCTCGCTCGTCGTGACGTGCTCTTGTCGGCAGCATGCATTGGACAGGCGTGGGTTGGTACGCGATAGAAGAACTGAGACCTACAGTAGAACTTAGGCCTTGTGATCAAGTCAGCGCTGCGCATGGTTATCTCGTCGATACATGTCTGGATTCTGGACCAGGCCTTCACGAAGCCCTGTAGAGTTGTTGCACTCTCTCTTGCTCCCACTGTAGTTCTTATTCCTGCTGCTGATAATGTTGCTTCCGCTCTACTTACTCGGCCTGTCTTTGCTTCTACTGCTGATTCTTCTGCTGGTCCTGCTGCTTAATATCCTTGCACTGGTGCTGATGGCGATGCTGGTGCTGGTGATGTTGGCTGGTGACACTACTCCTGCCGCGGCAGGCCTTCCCGCTTGCTCCAGCCACCCGCGGAAAAGTGCGACAACGTCTCCGAGAGGTGGGGACGACCTACGACAGCGCGGGCTTGGTCCACCCGTCGTGCTTCGGGTGAGGGTGGTGTGATGCCGGAGCTAGGGCTGGGTTTGCACTCTCAGAAACGTGAAGTATGAGTATCGGTCAAGTAGTGAATATGGCCACAATGCTTTCCGTCCTTTAGGACTACTGAGACCCCGTCGTGAGCGGCACGCACTTCGGGGAATGTTTTTAATGTGTTCGTTCAGCGCAAGCAGCCAAAATGTAGGATGGGGTTCTCGCGTTGTATCTTCCGGGCTGAGGGGGAGTGCCGGAAGACTTGAAACGTTCCATTGGTTTTTGCTCGGTTTGCAGTATTGTCTGGCGCCTTGCCCTCGCGCTGTTCAAATTTTGAAAAGCCGAGCAGTTGACGTAAACAGGTGGGTCGGAGGCGGGTTTGAATCACGATCTCCTACGGTGCTCATCTGGTTTCACGTTAGAGGCCGCTATTTTTCGTCCTCTCACCATCATCACTGGATCGAATTTCCTCTTCGCCAAACTCGATCAACTTACCGGGTCGTGCACAGCGCCTCGGCGCGCGGCGTAGCGAATCGTACTATCTTTCGATTGGACTTGAGCGTTGCAGACCCCTTGATCGCTCTCTGCAAGCTGGCAGCCTTCCCTACCGTTCCTTCCGACGTTGTGGTGCTTGATTTTTCTTGTCGATACGCAAACCCTAAGCGCATCCCCAACCAGCCCTTTACGGATTTGTTTTTTGGTACAGGCTGATGACAATACCCGACGACCAAGACAGTCGGCACCAGAGTCCGGTGTTTTTCGGGTACGACTTGGTGAAGAAACCCAGGTCAAGAGGCGGGGCCTTGGAGGATCACGAGAAGCCCAAGAGGGAAGATTTTGTGGTCCACCGAAAGGGGAAGCCGTGCCCCGTGTGCCTAGTTGGGAAACCAGGTGTGGGTGCCGGCGGTGTGGCGTCGTACGACCTGTTCGCCTTGGCAACGGCGCTTCACAGCGGCGGCACACTAGCCACCCCCTCGCCCCCCACCCCCCCCCTAACCCAAGCCCAAGCCGGAAACGGTGCCGACAATGAGGATAATCATCGTATGACGAGTTACGACGACTAAGGCGTTCGAGATGACTTAAACATTAGCTGGAACAGCGCTGCTCCATTCCACGAGGGACCCGTGACCATTGGCCGATGGACCGCGTCTATCCCCGACAAGAACGAATGTATGGAAACGTTATCCCCGTCTCGTACCACCACCACCTGCCCTCAGGGTGCCCGTGCTGCTGGGATTTCCCCGCGGGGTACGTTCCACACGACTTTGCCTACCTGGGTCCTTTCGAGGACACCTCTGCTTCCAGGCCTGCCTCGCGGCGCAGCTCCAGGTGAAACGTCATCACATACAACACGAAAGATATATCAGAAACTGGGGCTTCTCTAAAGTGCGTCTCCGAGTCCAATGACTTTTTCGCGTGTCATGGCAGCAACAGTTATTCTCAGCAAGACTCCTTTCGATGCCTGCTGATTCCTTTTTGCGAGACGTGGAAGCGCAATTATTTACACATTGTTGTGTGGTTGTTTTTCGGCGTTTTTGGTTTCCAGTGTTGGGGACACAATATCAGAAATAAACTGATTCGCGCTAGAAACGAAACGGGAGTAAGAAATATCTGTTCTGGTGTTTTGTTCGAATCGCCCGACGACCAATCCATGATGAGCAGGTCTAAGGTTGACGGAGGAGGTTCTGTCTCGTCCTTCCCTCCGGTAGGGGACAAGATAGTCTCCACTCCCAGAACACCGTTTGCCGCAGCGGCGGCAGAGAGGGTAGAGACTGGGGCGGCGGCGTCAGGCAGCCCTGCTGGCAGACGCGTCTCGTTGTTGATGGAGGGGATGCACGGGGTCATCACCACCGACAAGGTGCATTGCCGGCTTGTTGAAGGGAGAGGGGGAGCGGCTTTGACTCGATTCGTTGAAGCGTAGCCGCGCTTAGCATGGTTTTTGGAGACACGGTTGAGACCGATAGGTGACTGGCACAACCTTCTGCTGCGGCTCTGTACACAGCACGCGAGCTCTCGCCCACCCCCGTGTCCCGGTTCTAGGGCCAGTGATGGGGGTGCTAGGTGCAATTCGAGTTCCGGAAACAAGAAATTTCCAAACACGTCACCACGGGCAACGGAACAATGACCGTAGTCACCCGAGAAGTGGCACACCTACATATACTCCGAGGACTGTTATCGAAAGCGGCAGATCTCCATCAAGCTGGCTGTTGAAACAAGGGGCAACCGGCTAGGGGGTACTGGTCAGGCATCGTCCATGCTGCCTTCACAATCGATGACGTGTACTTAAAAAAAGAATTGGAGGCTCTTCCACCACAACCCTTTGGCTCGGACGCCGCACCTGAAAGACACAAGTTTCCCTCATTTCAGGGTGAAGGCGCCGACAGCGAAGAGAAGGAAAAGCCCGAGCTGCATACGGACCTCACGACGAGCGCGGCCATCACCCTGTACCGGAGCATTGTCGGAAGAATCATCCGCATCTTTGTGAAGGTAAGAAGTGACCCCGGTGTGGGATTGCCAACTTCGACCTCCAAGAGAATCAGTGAATCATACATCGGTATTAGTGAATCATACATCATGCGACCGTCTTGTCTGTGGTTTGCCTTCCTGCACGTTTCGCCACGGGGTTTTGTGTCGAGTTCGCAGCTGATACCTCGCGCACTTCCGTGAAAGGGCCAACAAAGTTCTTCCTGTGGTAGGACCGAGAATCTATCACCAAAACGTCTCCTTCCAGATTCCACAGGCGAAAGAATAGATTATCATTTTGGAACGGGGACAGTTAAAATGTTTTTTGACTCGTGTGCGCCCGTGGCCCTTACACGAGGGTATAAGCCGACGTCGGGAAGAGTGCTCTTTAAGACCTTTTCCGAAACAACGTCGATCGTTACGTTGAAGCACTCTCCCCGGTACCGAGACGAAACGCTAAGGAAGTATGTTGGAGCACGGGTGCAATTGCTTCGAGCATAAGTAACTCGAGCTTATTGCGTTCCGTCAACACCAGGGGATGCTTGGCCCGCGACTGAAGTGGTGGGTTTCGAGACTTGTCGCCGGATGTGGGTCTTTAACGTGATATTTTTCTACCAACCCAAAATTAGAAGTGGGATGCCTGCCGGTTAGCAGCGCGTCATACATGAGCTTGCGGTGCCTGTTCGAACGCTCAAGGCCACATACTGTGATGGTGAGGCCATTCCGGTGGACGCACACATCCCGTTGAGATCTGTTAAGGGTTATGGCTGTCTTGATATCGAGAAACGTTTCATTGCAGCATTCAGCAGGACCTCATCTTCCCCACGCTTCAAAGGCAATGAAACGAGCAATTGTGCTCCGCACGGCCTAACTCAGAACGACGCAGAGCAGAAGCTATACGCGAAACCCAAATTCTCGCCTGAGCAATAAAGCCATACACCTGTAGCAGGCAACACGGTCCACAATCCGTTTTGTCAATGTTCCGTTCGCGCGGATAGGTTATTCCTTGCGGCACGGCGACCTGTCTTTGGATGGATTCTTCTTGGCCAGTGTCATATCTCTTCGACCTCTGGAGAGCCAACGCCGCCGAGGGATGCACGTGCGTATGTATGGGTGGGTACGCGTTCCTGTCTACAACCAACCAAAGAGGCGCTCACTTTGTTGTGGCTTCTCTCTACCACTGTCATGGCGCTTGGGAAATATCGCCTTCCGATAGATTTCCAGCCGACAACGTATTCCTTTGCAGCCATGGAACCTTGTGTGCACGTTGTTATGAAATACTTGTGACAGGGTATCATACCACCATTTTGTCTCCCTCTCCCCTTCGCTTTCAAGGATCGTAACAACTCCACAGTGTAAAACGCGAACCCAAATTTCTTTGCAATCAGCAGAAAATTCCGGAGAAGCCTCCCAGTCAAGCCGAGATATGGCTCTCATTCTCATATGAACGCTGTGATGTTGTCATGGACCTCTCAATGTCAGTATGTCCCCTATCATTCCTCTATAGTATCCATTATGTCGGTTGCGCACAAGGCATGGATACGTGACGTCAAATTTACGTGCTATTATTGTTGTGAAAGGATCGACGCGTTCATGTGCCTTCCGACGATACCGGGTCTGTGGAACCTCGACAACCGCAACCTCCCGGAGACCGACACCACCCTAGGGGTGCACACGGGAAACCTCCCGCTGTCCACGTGAGGAATGGCGATGACTATCCACGTTGCGTGTGTGTTTCTTTGACTAGCTTCGAACGCGCTGACCGGTGGATCGACCAATAGAGAATTCTCAGCCTTGTAGGAATCGTGTGTTATCCCAGGTTTTCCAGGCGTTCCAAATGTTCCACATGTTTTTCGGCATGTGTTTGGACGCACCAGCCGGGGTCATGGAGGGGGCGGGACACGCAGGGGTTTGATTTCCGTTCTCTCTGCACCTTCCTTCTGCGACGGTGTACATGCCGCACTCCCCATCACGCGAAGGATTCGGCCGTTTCCAAACCAAGCGCGAATGTTACTTATTGATTCACCTTGTCCCACTGCAGCCCCCGCGGCCACCATCGTCGCTGTTTTACTTGTCGCTCTGTTCGTCTTTGCGCTTCTCCTTGTCCAGGTACAACTTGACTACGCCCAAGTCGACGGTAACAGTGCTGTGCACGACCTTCTTGAGCAAGATCAAGGTGATAGCCCTTTTCCCGCAAGTATCTCGACAACACGTGGCGCTTGGAGTAGAGACTGGAGCGAGTCGCTTACTCTTCAAAGTGGCTTTTTGGCAGAGCCGACGGCATGCCCCAGCACGATTTTTTCCAGGCATGATAGCGGCTTTTGAACATGAACATGTGGCGATCTCCCTCCCAGTTCATAAAGTGAAACACTAGATTTCGAAAAAATTACAAGAAGAGGATCATAATTCCCGCCCTTCTGCTGTCCTATACAGCAACTTTCTTTCCCACAAGATGTGTTTACTCTTGTACTGGTGCTATTTTCCATTTGTTTCAGGGCATATTGATCTTGATTCCTAGGAAAACGAACGGGAAAATGATAGGTGTATCCTTTCACGTGCCCGGAACAATATGACATTCGATCTCCCAACACTTGGTAGGCATAACAAAATAGGATTCTGTGTGTTCATGTTATACGCTATGGCCCTAAATCACCCTTGCCCTGGGTCCATGGGACGAAACCGTCAAAGCACAGACAAGGGAGAACATCGAGCGCTACCTGGTGTATGAGACTGGACTTGGAAAGCAGGCCGTCCTGGAGGTTTTCGACCACCTTGTCGGGTGTCCGAAGCATCCAGGTAGGTAGGGACCCCGTGAATCAAGCGCTCTACGATTTGCTGAAGGTTTGGACTACAGTATGTACATGAATTTTGGAGTGTTGGAGCCAAATTTGGACATATGGTTCCACGTAACAACTAGAGATGGGCACCGGACGTGAAAAAGCAATAACCGATAACCGGCTAGGAGGCGTTATTCTCAAAATCCAATAACAGGTATAGCCGTTTTTCAGCCGTTAATCGGTTAACCGGTTTAACCGGACGATATGAGGACACGCCCCCGAAACCTCTCAAACTTGGGTATGTTTTGTGGCTGGTATACACACCATCTTTCAATCACGCAGTCGGTGTCTGCCAGTGTATTTCACGCACACGATCTATTGTCGTAGTGTCAAAGAAGAGATGGGCACCAGAAGGGAACAACCAATGAGCAATAACTGGCTAGGAGGCGCTATTCTCAAATAAAAAATCGCCGCATAACCGGGTATTTTAGCGACCGTTAACCGGTTAACCCGATAACCGGGTATAACCGGCTGCAAAACGCCTCCTTCTTGAACACCTCCGTTTTTTTTGGATGATAACCGTTACTCATAATCGCCTGCTGGGTTTCCTAAAAACCGAGTATTACCGGTTATTTTTCAGACGGTGCCCATCTCTAGTGACAACGCGACGCTGGGAGAGCTGCGTTTGTTTGTTGATACAGGAAATACCGTACAACTACTAGGGCTTTGGAGAAGGTCCAAGGCCGTTCCTTTCAAGGTGGTGGATAGCCAGCTCTGGGACGATTTCACGCTGAATCGGCATGTACACAAAATCGATGCGTTGCGAGAATTTAGTCCCCGTTGAAGAATAGGACCGGGCCGTTAGTTGCCCCAGTCCACACCCTCAACCTCAAGTGCAATGTCGTACACGGAATCGTGACATCTCTTTGAGGTGAAATCGGGATGGCGAAACGTGTCAGACTTCCGACCGAGCGCATGTCGACGGGGAGTTGTCGAAAGAACTGGCTGCTTCTGACTCACGGTCTCAGATGTCTAGCAAGAATGTTTCCTCCTATTTGGTTAGTTTCTCGAACTGCGAAGGCAAGGCGACCTCCCACTGGCCCAAAGGCGATTACGTAGAAACTCATTCTTGCTCCCCGCATGGAACTAACGCTCTTCGAATCGTTCCAGAGAACGATCCCATCCAAAAGGTCTTGTGCGGCCTGATGGAGCACAGAGTGGCGCAGCAGCAGCTTGTCGACAACGACGATGATAGCGCGGAAGTGGCGAAAAGAAATCGGTTGCTGTTGGATGCTGAGAAGACCCGAAAACAGACCGCGCTCGAGAAAAAACGGGGACAGGTGTGCTCTACCTACAAGTCGCTTATTTGTGTCGTTGTTGTCGATGTTGTTGTTGACGTTGATGTGACGGTATTTGTTCGAACCGAACCCTCCTCAGCCGCTGGTGTGTCGCTTTGACGTTGGCCGGGCTAGGTTGCTTATGGCTCAAAGGAATGGAAAACGGAGCAGAGGACGCTACGTCAAAAGGAAGCCGAAGCGGCGTTCTTACTCGCTGGGGGGGAAGCGAACGCTGCGCACGCAATAGTCACCCCGCATGTTGGGGGTGAAAAAGCGGACGAACGCGGGGATGTTGGTGGTGGGCTCGCTCGCGGTGCCGCGGCAGCGATAGGAGGGAAGCTCTCCAAGCTGAACTTGTCGTTCAGGGCCTCAGCCAAGAAACTGTTCTGAAAATACACAGCTATGCATACGTTTGTAGATGTAGATGTCTACATATACTAATCTATAGCATATTGGTCAACGCGGCCGGGCGCTCGACGGTAGATGTGGGGTGTCGACGGAGGCCATACGACCGTTGAGGCGGCCGGAGTGAGAACGGGTGTTTTGTGTGAGTATTGCCAACAGAAAACGCATGTACCACGAATATTAATTACTTGGTATTGTGAGCATCGTTGAAGGTTCTACTGTAGATCTCCTGGCACA
This sequence comes from Ectocarpus siliculosus, assembly GCA_000310025.1. NCBI lineage: Eukaryota > Phaeophyceae > Ectocarpales > Ectocarpaceae > Ectocarpus > Ectocarpus siliculosus. The sequence continues at coordinate 309,641 of FN649743.1, read as the reverse complement.
GCTACTGCTGAGGTTTACCAAGAGTTTCTGTTACAATGTCTGGGATTCGAATCTCCCCTTGAGCATAAATTTCTTTGCGCCCGATGTATGAGGAGAAATAGTCTAAGAGACTTCGCAAAGTAAGCCGATGAACTTCTTGTACCGATGCAATTTCCGGGCAAGGCAGCGCTGATCACAGGGATGGCAACCCTGGGGGGACGTGTTCGTGGCTGCAAAGTCAGACCGGACACGGGCGTTAACTTTTGTTATGAAGCACGATGACCACTACATTACTAGTCAGC
>FN649743.1:277797-309260 GCA_000310025.1 Ectocarpus siliculosus | reverse complement strand
TAGTCAGCGCTGACTAGTAGTCTAGTGGTCATCGTGCTTCTCAACAGTTTCCCCGGCTTAAACGCGGAAACAATCCCACGCATGATGCAGGCCATGCCTTGAGCCGTCATGCACATTCGTCCGCCGGGAGCGCTTCAAGAAATATACACATGCAACCTGGGCGTTGCGTCGTTTTCCTCGCACAAATACGAGGTACTGCACGTGGAGCACTTCCTCCAAAATGTAAAAGGGGCACGGTGTCTTGTACCTATAATTTAGTGTGGGGTTTGGTGGGGGGATGGTCACTTCGTGTCCCCACCCCCCGAAAACTTTCTCCCAAAAAAGAAAAGATACATACACCAGACGCCGGGAAAGAAGCCTGCTGCCGATCTTGTGACAGCCAATATCAATAATTGCCCTCTTCTTAAAACACATTGCATAACACCAAGGGCGTGCTTGAACTCGAGTTAAAAAACCACACTACAAATTGCAAAAAAAACTAATATTCTTGTGCGCCTTCGAGAAAAACGGTATACGATGGTATATTCACGAACGACGACCGAAGAGAAAGCCAGCATATGTCTGTGTGAAGCTGAGGTAGCTGTGTCCACAAATCGTCGGGATTTCAGTTCGAACCTGCCTCTTTCGCCCTCCCGGAGATTTGACAAAGGGCCTGTTTCGCAAACATACCACAAAAGAAATATCAAGCAACTCCCGATCGTCGATAGCTCTCTCGCGTACAATGCGCCGACCGTATCCCGCGGAAAGCAATTGCAGTCAGCTTTCAATCGAGCAACACGATTGCGCTCGAAGGGATGCCCATCTCGCCCAGGATGGTCTCCACCAAGGACACGAAGCCGGTCGGCCCGGAAACCACCACCTGGAGCATCGTTCATCCGTCAGCGTCCGTGCGCGATCACCACACAATGGGATGCGTGCAGCGAACGTTCAGAAGATAGCAGTGGACACGAGCGTTTTGGCTCCGAGACATCTCGACGGCGAGGGAACCCCTGTTCTCTCTTCCCGGTCCTCTTGAAACGTTTTTCTCGTAATGATCACGTCAACAGGAAGCTTTTGTAACGCACGACGTCTCCAAGTAGAAGAAGCAACCATCCAATCTACGATTCCGACAAGAAGGACCATATTCAGTTTTGTGAGAAAACATATTGGTTGGTAGAGGTTCGCTGGGCGGGGTGTTCGAGTCAAGACCACATCAGCTGTGTGAGCCGCTGCGCTGGCGAAACGTCACACCGCAGCTGGCCACAACTGTGGCTGCGGTTGGTCTTGGGTGCCAGCTTATGTTATCATCTTGCACCGCCCCTTGAGGTCACTTTGTTCTCATTAGCCTACTCCGGATGATCACTTGGGGTTCTCAATGAACTGATACATACAGACATACATCAAGGGCAGCGGAACAGTCGCTCGTCTCCGACACCCGCCGCAGTGGGTGTAGAGCACACGAACTGTAATATAAGGTGCCGCGAACAGAAGGTGTTTGACAGAAAGATGAACCAGTCACCTCGAACATGTGAGGGCGGTGTCCGTTGCAAGCGAGCTCGGCGGTGTTGAGGGGTGAGTGCGGTCGGGGATGAGGCTAAACACCTCAAAAACATCAAGTGCACGGATAGTGTGGCGATGTATACAATCTGGGCACACGGCAAAAGGTTCCAGGCATGAACGAGCGTGTGTTTGCCGTTGATTTTTCTCCACTCCTCTGACCTGGAGCCTTCCAGGGGTAGTGTCACTGCCGGCGAGTTCGTCTGCCAGGTCACGGTCGTCGCGATAGTCGTCTTCTTTTTCTCGTTCCTTTTCTTCTAGGTCTCCTCCTCCTTCTGCGGCGCCGCTTGTGTTGGTTGTGGTTCCAGTTACCCTGGGTCGTCGCCGGTCCATGGAGGGGGAATCCTCGTCCTTCGTGCGTGCTGCCTCCATGATGCCGAGGAGGTTCGGGCCGAACACCTCATCGAGCACCTCGCGGCTGACCTTGCCCCGTGTGAGCGTTCCCACAACAGTGCTGGACATCCGCTGGCAGGAACGAAAAAAAGCACAACAACGAAAATAGAATATGCTGAAAAGGGCGTCAACAAAGAGGGGAATAAAACAAGTACAATACTTCGAGGAGAAAAAAGAACAGGTGCAGAGGAAAGCCAACAAGGGAAGAAAAGTCAAAGAAGGCACCTATTATACAATGGGCAGACGATCCATCAACGAACAAGATCTTACTATGCAATCGTCGGCAAGCAAGCAGAGCCAGAGTAGAACAAACCGGACTAAGCCACAAACCATACCACAGTACAAATACGCAGAGCAACCGTACTAAACGGAAGAAACCTCCGCAAAACGACAACAAATAACGATTGTACTTTTGATGCACGCACGTAAACTCGCTCGAGGGTGCATCAGAAACAAGGCGCATGTGTTTTCATGCGACACAGCAGAGCAAACAACAGACTAGCCCGCTTTTTTCTTCTTCGCTCTCTCTCCCGGCTCACCCTCTCGATACTGGACGCACGAGTTGCAATGGTCTTAGTGCTTGCGCTTGTACTGGTGTTGTCCCGCACCACGGAACGACCGGAGACGAAGACTCCCGGCTTCGCTTCGCTGATGGTGCCCATGGAGAGTTCTCTGGAGGGCCTTGTGTAGTTTGTGATTGGTTTGCCGGCGAGAGGCAGGGCGAAGTGTGTGCTCAGTACCGAAACGGAAGAACCCGAGGGAGGAGAGGTTTCACGAGCACACACGGCCGGGACTTAGGGTGAATAAATAGTATCAAGCACGGAACGCAATGCAACCACCGACTGGATCTAGTGAATGATGCGGAAACGAGGGGGTTGGCAACCCGCACACCCACCACCCACCTCCCAGGGGTCCAATGCCTGATTGAGTTACTGGGAGCCGACACCGAAGGAGAGATGAGGCCAGCTTTCTTCAGAAATGTCTCGGCCCCCTTCCGGAATGCCGCCCCAGGAATATTCCTCTTTCGGTGCTGCCCACTAATAAGCATCACCACCTCCAGCAAACCGTCGCTCTTCTCCTGGTACGGGGGCATCATACGGACACCCAACGAGCATGAGCGTGCCACCATGACAGCTCAAGAAAGTACAGAGTACAGGTAGTACGGGATTTCATGGAAACTCTGGCGTTGCAAACCTTGCGGTGGGTGGTTTTGCAATAGGTCCGATCGCAAGGTACTGCACCACCTGCATGGCCGCAATCTCGTCGGCGCCGAAGAGGTCGGCCTCGCTCGTTGCTTGCCACACAAGGGCCAGCCTGGACTTCGACGACTGCGCCCCGCTTCTGTAGGCGCAGTAGCGGGGATATCGAATGGTGCGGTACGATATGACGTGGAATGCTGAATCAGCACCAGAGGAGACGAATCCCGTGCGGCAGCAACAGCATCGAACACAAGGACAGAAAGGACGGAGCGAAAGGGCCGAACAAGAACGATGCTACACGAAAACGGGTACGAGCACACCTAGCGTCTTCAACACTACTGGAACCAAAGAAAGCGCGCCTTCAGACAATTTGTGAGTGACCAATCTCCGAACATTTGATAGCACTCACTTTGGGAGGGCCAGGTAGTCTCGGATTTGTTGCACCACTTGAAGCAAAAATTCGCAGAAGCGATTTGACAAATCAGTCCGTTCGTGTTGGTCATTGTTTGTTTTCAACCAGCCGCGGTGGATGAACCCGTCGTGAAACACCATTATCGGTGTTATGTGTTGTTGGGTGTAGTGTTTGTTTTCAACCAGCCGCGGTGGATGAACCCGTCGTGAAACACCATTATCGGTGTTGTGTGTTGTTGGGTGTAGCCAGGAAGTTTCATCGAGTAAACCATCCAATTTGGAACCCCAGCAGCAAGCAGCAGAACCGTATGATTGTTATCGTCGCCATCGTGAACAGCATCATGGAGTCATCGGATGAACACGAAGGAACGTGAGCGAACAACATAACTATGTTGAGTTGTTGGCAGACCCGAGCTAGATTGACGGATATCATTCTCCTGAATCTCCCTACGACGATACTTCGATAGTGACGCATAGTAACAGAAAATCTCCCCCTCCTCGGAAGTGATCAAATTTTATAGAGACGCCAAGGTCTACCATACGGTGACGCACTGCGCACATGCACAACCGCCGCGTATTACAATACCCCAACTTCAATCGTGTCTAATCTTTACTTCTACAGGCGCGTAGTCTGGATTTCCATCGTCGCTCTTACTACTTTGAAGACCAAAATACTTCTCTCTATTGCACGACGATGTGATCATGACCGGCTGCCACCAACAGCGAAAATAACGACAACCGGAAACTACTGCGTGCTTACTTGGGTTGATACCGGTCCCGGCGGCGATCATCATGACGTTGCGGTGTGCCGGTGGTGGGACTAGTTTCTGGATCACGAAGGGGGCCTGTAGCCGCACCGTGGGGTTGTCCGAGTCCTGCTTACAACGTGTAGCGAACAGAAAGACGAAACCGTGAACTACGAACATTGTATGACCCCTGCTCTCGCCATTTCCAACACCGTTGCTGTGTACCGCCCTCGCCTCAACTCTAGATACACTTTCCTTCCAAGGTCCTACTTCAGTCACGTTTCACTGTATTTTCGATCGTCTGTCAAGCTGCCGTGGGTCTCCTCCGCCTTCGACGTGGTGATACCGCGTACGACTCTGACACTATAAGAACCAACTCTTGCCTTCCTCCATACGTGGCTACCGGTTAGGTTCGTCGCACCATGCGAGAGGATCTGGGCCATGTCGTGGTTGTGGAGCAACCGACAGCTATCAACGGCGTTAGTGCATGGGTCTTTGACCTGCCAACTTGTTCTCGAGTTACAGCCACCTCGGCATCATTGCTGCAGTCACCACCATCGATGGCTTCGTTTCAGGGGATTTACCACGTGCAGCTGTGCGCTACAACCTTACAGCCATCGCACCACAAAACACAAGCGTTGAACAGCATACGCCCGTCCAACACATCACCAACCGAGAGCGTGAGCGCTCTCGACCTTCCTCACGCCTGCGAGCGTACATCTCCTGAAGTGTCTAAGAGGCCATTGTCGTTGGAAAACACCAAACATGACACCAATTACGGGAACGGATCGGCCCTCGTGTTGGAAAGGCACCTGTATCACCATGTATCTTCAGTGTTCAATGTCACTGTTGACGAGGGAAAGGATGTGCCGCGGCAGAAGGGATTTCGGCCGCACGGCGGAGAGAAAGCCTGACGCGAAAATCTGACTCCGCCGGAGTCACGCTAGGAGTGCTTGTTGACGCGCGCGAAGAAGCGAGGGATTCACAATCATCCAGCATACTCACGTCTCCAACCACCTCCGCCTAAAGATTCACCTTCGCGAGATTCTCGAGCAGCTTGCTCATGGCGCCATCAGTGTACAGCCTGATGCGCATCTCTATGCACAACACCCCCGCCTTTGTCTCGCCAGCGGGGACAACCTTGAGCGTCCCCTGTCCCTTGTCGCTTCCTTGTGAGAGCCCCCCCATTATCGCTCCCGGGGTCAAGGAGCCGTTGGTGTCCTGCACCCTCACGGCGTACGCGTTGTATGATCGCTGGACCACTCCCTACCGTTCCATTCCGATAGTGAATAACAAAGTGATATCGAGGGTTGGTTGTTCCCGTGACGGACTTTGCGCAATGAGCGTGGTGGAAAACCTCGATGATCGTGGGGCATGTATCCGATATGATAATGCAATATAGATACTGTCATGTACTGTCTACCGGAAGTGCAGAAATCCAATATATTACAAGGTCTCCCTTCGGGACGTGGGTGTCTACCCTCCCTCAGGTGACGCAAGACTACATGCGCATTGCCCGAAGAGGGACTGTGTGTCTTACAACGCTTATATTTCCGCACAAAACATCGCCCACGTTGTTATTCTACATTGGAGCCAGCTCGAGCGGACAATATTTTGGCAGCGAAAACTCAGACTTCCATGATGTCTTTGATTGATGATGGCAGATTTCCGATGATAACCGAAATTGAAGCCGAAACAGCACCACAAATGGGACATGTTCGACACTGCGGCTGGATGCATGCTCTCAGAATTGTTTACACTTGGCCCGCTGTGAAGTGTAGTAAACGTAGGTACTGCTGTTGGACAATGCGATGGCACGAAGAGTCACAGCCATGAATCATCGAATGAATGAAAAATGAACGAATGAACGTGGAGAAGCAAGAGGCAAATATTTCAAACAGTCGTATTTGATGGGTTTGATAGGTTTTAGAATTGGTTCGCCAGGCTTTGTCAGCGCAGAACGCGCCCCCGGGGTTTTGAGCCAGTTTTCGCAACTTTGGCCGTCAACCACACGCGCCACGGAGGCCTACCGAGCTCCGGGCACGGGCGTTAACGTATCGACGAGCCTCCTGCGTGCCCCTAAGAAGGAATAGCGATAAAAGACTCGCTGCCGCGAGAGAAAGAAACGTCGAAGCATGAAAAGTGACCAAATCTTATCCTATGTACATATGCTTGGCCAGGACGGCGCATTTTCGGCCGGGGCGCGACCACTGAGTGACTGCCCTGCAGTCGTTGTCATCTGAATGGGCGGTCCACTGCTATCGGGGAGATTATTCCCTTTGTTCCCGACAAGGCGGGATGGGCGTGCACCAACGTTTCCTAATCCTGAACACACCCCGGGGAGTTTGGTGTTGCATCCCACAGGAATACACTTTAGGACAAAAACCTGTTGCAGACATTTTTCTCCGAACTGCTTCGATCAAATCGTCTCTCGCCGCTTGCTTCTTCTGTCCAAACAGAAAGGTAAACTGATCGTGTCGATTGAGGACGGAGTCCTCATGACCTCGAACTGAGCACGACGAGCATGTTTCTATACCGGGGGATTGACCATGATCGATCCAAAGACGGTGAGCGCGAGCAACCGGCGGTCATTTTGTCGTGTTTACAAAAAAATAAAAAAAGATTGTCTCTGTCCGTGGATCAAAGTTCACGATAATTTCCCGACAAATTTGAAACTACCTGAAGATGAGGTATCTTTCTTTCAGCACGTGGTATCCCACAAGTACAAACGTTGGGACGATTTTCAACGGTATCTAAACACGACATCTGCCGCCATGGACAGTGGAGTTCCTGTCTGTCCGATTCATCGAAACCTCGGAGGAGGCGGAAAGGGAAACCTTCCCGGGCAGGAGCCGAGAGTGCAGAATTATTCAATTTTCCACCGACATCACGCTACAGCAGGTTGGTCTCGGCCTGTCTTCGCCGAAACTGATCTACCCTTGCTTGTCAAACAAACAAAAAAGTCGGATGCGTCTGGTCGCGTGTACTGGACCTCCGACCGGGGCTTACATGTCCTTTCTCCTGAGCCCGCATGTTGAAATAGCAGACCCCGGTGATTGACTGCGCCTGAGATGTTGCATTGTTGATCGGCAACACCATTACACGCAGAAACAGAAACAGTTGGAGCAATGACACAAGGGCGGACGGGCGGCAGTCCAATGCCTGAGGTTGCTTGTGGAAGGGGGGTAGCAAGCACATAGATCGATCGCCGGGTGGTGTATTCCACGCGACAACACCAATATGGAACAATAACAACCGCAGCACCAGCAGCAAATCAGCAACGTGACAAACAACGACAACTTGAGCAGCAGCAACATCAGCAACGTGAGCAATAACGCACCAGAATCTGAGCCTGGCCGGGGCACAGGAATATGTACCGGTACACTGGGCGGGAGGTGGGCAGGTAGCCTCGCCCGAAAGAGCTGACGGCCCCCATCCTCTCCCGGAAAAGCAGTGGGCACACGTGGAAACGCTCCAGGGACCGCCCGCTGTCAGAGGTGCTCCTCTTCTGAAGGACACGACGAAGAGGCTGATCGATGGAACAATATCAAGACGGAGGAGAAAGAGGTTTGTTACGTTGTATAAGAGCGCACTTGTAGTAGGACCGGGTAGCAGGAGCCTTCGCAACGTGTTTGCGTGCTCATCCGGAGACTACATTCGGCATCGCTTCTGGCCGTGACATGAACCGGCACCTCGATTCCCCCACCTTCCCCGCAATCCTCGCCGTTTGGGTTCGGTGGAAGCTTACCACACCAGATTCTTAGCCGATCGTCCTTTAATCTCTTGCAACGGTTCCATCTCGTATGTCACGCCCTGCACTCTGTGTCCGAAAATAAACGGAGTATGTGCCGAGGTAATGGTTCTTTCATGAGGTTCAGTCCGCGGGGAGGGCGATTCCGGTGACAGAATAGCCGCTAACAACGTTGTTCGGGGCGGAAAAAAAAGCCTCACACTGAGAAATCTATCGATACGGCTGCTGTCCTGACACAAGTCTTTGCCAACGGACGACCCGCCCTGTCCGTCCCCTCGAGCGCTGGCCAAGGGGCAATGCAAGGCATGGACGTAGATGGCATGTGTACACACCGCTCCCATCTCCTGGGGTGATGTCCTTCCGGGAGCGCCCGCAACATCCACCATCCCTGTAGAAATGGTCGCCAGCCCATTCAGCCGTTTTGCCTTAGCGGACTGAGTGGGCAGACAAAACGGGCCAGCAGACGAGCAGAGCGACAGAGCAACAGACCGACCGACCGACAGACAGACCGACAGACAGACAGACCAGACGGGCAGATACATGTTCAGACAAACAACCACGAACAAAGTCCGAGAGGCAGGCAAGGAAGGCGGAACAGGTAGCACATGGGAGCATTCAGCTCGACTAGCTAGGGGACTTCGGTTGAAGTGGAGCAATAGCCAGTCTGCCCTACAGTTTAGGCTTCGAAAGCTATAACTTGGCACGCCTTGGGGCAGTTCATGAACTACTTCATTGGGTGATAGGCAACGGTTTCATATGAAGGCCTTTTGGAACCTGTCCGGTATTACCATGGCATCGCCGGTGAGGACGGACCGGATGGACCCCCTCGTGCCTATGAACACGGCCGACTGTCCGGCGATAGTGAACTTCTTCTTCTCCGCAGCCTTCCGTGCCGCGGAGAGCGGCTTGCCGCCATCGACATTGTCGTTGCCGTCGTCTTCCTCTTGTTCATCATCCTCGTCGATGTAGCCAATCACCAGCCCTTTCAGGATAGTCCAGGCTCTCTGCACAAGGGAAATCGCCATCCAGAAGGCAGGTAGAGTATGACACCGAACGCAGACTTGCTGTTACGCCACGCTGTTGTAGCATGTGGGTGGGAGCGCCGGTCAATGTGGCATACTGTACCAAATGTGCTGCTTCTTCCTTAGTTTCGATGTGCCCTGTCGTGACTGTTGGAACCCCTCCCCGTACATCCCTTGGGTGTGGGGCGCCCGCCGGCGCGCTCGACGATAAACATCTCCAACATTGACGACGACAAAACTACGACAACTGTCGGCTAATTGTTCGCACAGGATGCATTTCCCGTTTGTCGAGTACGCTACTCATTCGTTCTAGCTGACCTCGCTGTGAACGTTCGGAGAGAAGGACATGGCGTGCCCCACAGACATCTCTTCGCCGAGGAGCTCGGCGGTCACGTCCGTGCCCAGGGCGTTGAGGATGAGGCGCCGGCCCCCCGGGTGCCGGGCCGTGAACTCGGACACGTCCAGGATAGCGCCGTCCACGAGCAACCAGCTCTGACCGTTCAGCACCTGGCGAGCCAAGGCGAAGGAAGCAAGGGCGATCGAACCGATTGTTCGCACCGAATGTTTCGACGGACTTAAGAAGGCAGGCCCCTAACCCCTCTCCGCCCCTTCAGAGTCCAGAGCAATGCCGTTGCTTGCGTAAGATCGAAGAAGTATCTACCCAAACACCGCTCCCCACCTTTTCGTTGAACTCCGCGAGACTGTATATGGGTAAGTCCTCGGTTCTGGGCACAAGCCTCTGGTATTGCGGTACTCCGTTCTCATCGGCATCACCCTTGCCGTCGTGCCGTTCATTGATGATCTCCACACACCCTGCCGATGATGAATGATATCGTTACCAAATAGGTGGCGGGTGCGACGAAGTGCATGGTTCCCAGTCGTGATATTTTAAGATTTCAAAGTTTCGTACTCCTGTGCAATTGGCGTGCCACCCCCGAGTACAGCCAGGTGTTGGGGGCCCTCGTGCTGCCTACATGGTTTCCCCTCATTTTAGTCCTCCTTTGCCTCCCCCACCCGCCCCCCTTTCCTTTTCTATCATCTCTGTATCCTTCTCCTCGCCCCCACTCCCTCCTCCCTCTCTCCCACACCAGCAGAGATTGACATAGATCGATGGTCACCCACTTAGTGCGATCGTGTTTACAATAATGAATACGCATACAAATATACATACATAATTCGCACACAAAAATGGAGGATGAGAATGATGCGCACTTCAAACTATCCTACTACCGTGCCTTACCTCCGACTTCAGGTCTCAAAGATTTCGAAGTATCCAACTAGGGCCCCACCCCTAAGCACGGGCTAACCACTGCAAGAGAGTTTCTGCAACAACCAACCTAAAATCTTGGCAGATCCCTTCTTGAAGTAGCGGCGGTACTGCTTCCTTGTCTCGAGGTACAGAAAGATCAGCGCGATCAGCCCTAACCACGCCGGGAAGACCTTTTCGTACACGAACCCGAAGCTGCCCAGCTGTGGTAGCGAGTTCGGATAGTCAGGAGATAGGGTGCAACAGGCTTGCAAGGACGAATCGTGCGGTTTTTCGAACACTCCTGGCTGTGTAATGAGGGTGAAGTGAACGTTACGCATGGAGCCGAACGTGCCCAATGGTGCTCACTGGAATGATTTACTGTGATCCTTGCCACGTTGCTACTATAGGGTAGGTCATGAGTGATAGGGTGGAACACGGCAAGTCGAGGGTTCGCTCATCTGGCGTTCGTCAGGGGGGACGGAGGTGGGAAGGGGAGGGCACAGGTATTGAGCATCGCATGATCCTCCATGCCGAGAGGGTGAGAAATACAAGGCGCAAGACTTGACGATAGAGGAAAAAATCAGCGTCTGCCACTGATGAGTCTATTTCTTTTTCATGGTAGAAACTACGGTAGATCGTGTCATGCGGTAAGTAACAGCCGAGACAGACGAGCGCGATGCGCACGTAGCTCATCCCTTATGGCTCCCGTAGTTCAAATATCAGAGCATATAGCAGCTCTATACAAACATGAATTGGCGTGACGAGTGCAAGGAGGGATTGGGGGGGAACCCCGTGTTTTGATCCGTCCTAAGCATCACCTGTAGGTCGAGGCCGTCCCCAGCAGAAAATATAAGCTTGTCGTCGCTAGCCACGAGCTCGAGCCCCCGGTAGCACTGAACGACACCGGCCAAGTAGGCGAAGCGCCCGGCGTAGATGTGGAAGAACTTGTTGAACTGTGGTTGTCGAATTGGTCATGACGATCGGAGGGTTCGTGGGTCTCGAATGTATGAGGTGCCGTATATTCCAAGGGTATTTCAGTGGGTATGGAAGGGCTTGTCCCACTGTTGTTTCTACAGGTCGTGAGGACAACCCGTCACATCGGATCTGTTCCGGATGCAAGGGGAAACGTAGGGGATACTTGGCCGAAAAGGGGGGGGAGAATGACACGCTGACAACCCGGAGTAACCTTGTCTGTGTTATTCATCTAGTGGCACAGGGATTGCTTTCCCCCCTGTTCAACCAACTCGTGGTCAGCGATAACAGTACAAAGAAAGGGATTGCCTGTCGGCGGGCAAGCACACGGAGATTTGATGGTAGGTTTAGCGTCACCCCACGCCTCGGAAACACTAGCTCTCACCCGGTGAAATACGGAAAAGTTGGCGTTCTTGCCTCCCAGCCCTTTCACTCGAAGCCAGCCGGATAGCACTTGGGCCATGACGGCGATGATCATGTAGTAACCCCAGTGCGCGTGTTCAGTGCCGCGCTGCGACCCCGAAGCAAAAATCGCTCTGCAATATGAGGGGCACCGGTGCATCAGAACACAGAGGGAAGATGGGAACACCGTCGTACATGTCTCGCCGTTGAGTTGGTCACGGTCAAGGCTTCTTACTGTTATTGATCAAATTCGGATCTTCGCTAGAAAAGGCTGCGTGCTGCCCTCCCCCATGCAAGGAGGAAGGATTGGTGTTTGCAGAAGGGGGGGTGGATTCCCGTTCGGGCAGGAACCGAATATCGCACCGAATACGAAGGGGCGATGATTGCGCTAGACTATTCAATCAATTTCGTGGAGCTCATGGTGGGATGCAAGCGTAGTGCGTCAGCGTCCAAGACGCCACGGCTCAGTTGACTTCGGCTCGCTTCGCAGAACCGTTCGAGATTTGCCGTGGGCCGAGCGTCGGAGAAATTGGATGACTACGCATTTCTCAACGCGGTGATGCTGCCGTCACTCGCTTCTGCAAAATAGCAAGACCACGTGCTCGTTCCAGTGGGAAGGTGCAGGTGCGCATACTTACGTGATGCCGAGGGGCAAAACTGCCTCCGAGGCAACGATCATGATCTCCTCGTGCATTTCCCACCACTCGTAGCGCCAGATGAAGTCGATCTCCTCACCCTTGCGGTACCTATGTAGGACGGATAGCGGCGAGCATGGCAATGCCATGCCGTCTTTGAGTCAAACGCGTACCATCTGAAGTGGGTTAAGTGAGAAAAGGTAAAAAAAAAAAAAAAACACTACGTGCAAGGGGTGCTGGCAGGAAGAAGGACCGTCAAAGGATTGGACTCACGCGCGTCCGCCGCAAATTCCTCTTGGGAGACCCCGCCCGGTCGAGTCTAAGGCACTGGCTACCGAAGAGGACGCAATGAGATGGCTGCAGCGAAGCTAGGGCATTCGGACTAGGGTAGCGTATACGAACAGGTGGAAAATGGTAATTTCATGACACCCAAGCAACGAAAGTGGCGACCAGACGAACTGACGAGTCATTTTCGAAGCATCGTAAGTCCGGTCGGAGCGAACCTTGGCCATCTCGATTCTCGAAAATGACACCGACGACAACAGCAACGACAGCAGCAGCAGCAAGATGGTTTATGCGAGGTAGAAGCACTTGCCTGACGTAGTAGATGCCCCACGGGGCTAGGATCATCCAGGCGATGAGCATCAGGGCTCCGTGAAGAGACACGAAATTGTTCTCGTCACACTCGATTTCAACGTCCCCGGTAGCAAAGTTGATCGTACTGGCCCCTCGGCTGGAGGTTGGATGCTGCCCAAGGCTCTCTCCGAAGGAGTAGATGACTTCGGTTTCTTCCTCGTCCTTGATATCCTGCCACCCCGAGGCGAGACCAAGCGATTACTCATCTTCAGGATGCTTCATACAATGTGGCACGTCCACACGCGTAATAAGCAACAGCAAGAACGACAAAAACTGCGGAGGCAGTACGAGGGTAGAGCTGCTCCTTCGTCTCCAACAAGCTTCTGTGCCCTCCTGTACGTTGTGCACCGACTACAACCTGGGGTGGGGAGGTTGCACGCCCAAGTGGGCAAGAAATTCCGCATCTCGAATGGTGACGTTATTCCCGCCAATGCGCCGGGCTGGCCAAATAGACAAAACGTGCGGCGTCCAGACCTCCCCACACAACCCGTGGGAGGTTGCGATCGGTGCCCAACTTGTGTGAATATTTCCGCTCCTGTGACAAAATTCGCATCCCTCTCCGCTTCTAGTGGCGCGGGTCGGGACCTTCCTTCTTCGATTTGTTTGTTTCCACTGATTGACCTACCTGAGCGAGGTCGTAGTCTTGGTCGTCTAGCGCGGCGGTAGGTTTCAAGAAGGTCACTGTCGTCCATTCTCCGTCCACTTCCACACTTTGGACCTCGAGGACAGCGTCCTCATCGTCGCGGGGCGGGAGGGAGCGCCCTCCCGTCGGTTGCCGGTCGATGCACTCCGCCTCGTCCGTCGAGGTAAGTTCGCAGATCACGAAATCCTTTATGTTTCACCGAGATCATGGTGGGCATGTAAACGAGGAAACAATGAGGGCGGTTGTGACAGAGAGAGGGAGGGAGAAAGAGGGTAGTGCGGTGTGTATCAGAGTGTGAGGGGGCAAGTACATTGTGCATTTCCCCTGACACGTTTGGCCGTGACGTGGCGCCTTCCTTGCCGGCCTCCTGGTGGGTCCCTCTTTGAATGCCACCTGAGCTTTTCGCTGTCAAGTTTAATCGTACTGAAGTCTACAAAGTCTAACCCTTACCCTTACCCTAACCCTAACCCATTGCTCTGGACTTGTGTGACTTGTGTCGAGTTAGCCCCGGTCTCATCTTCGCAGTTTTTTCCGGTAGTCTCAAGCCTTTGTTCTCGTTTGCGCTGGTGGAGGCTAACGATGCCGACCTTGAGTCACCCCATTTACAGCCCCCCCCCCCCCTCCTGCGCTCCTACAAACCAAACACAGATTGAGCCAAAAAATGCTCGCTCTTCATGCTGGCTCATGGCTTACCTGCGCGTCAGACATGGTCAGCCCCCCGAAACCGACGCCTAACATCCCACGGTCACCGATGTCCCTGGCACTGAGCGAGAACGATATGAGTTCCTCGTCTTCTTGCACCTGCGGGTGTCACGCAACGGAGAATGCGAAAACAAACAGCACGGCGATGAAGAAAATGAGCAGTCGTGGACGGCCATTCACCACGGAGATCAGTGGCCCAACACCACCCGAGCTGTGTCAGTCCAAAAGAAGTTGAAAAAACGCGCTTCGTCGGGGGGGCGGTAATCCGCCTCTTCACCATCACGACTGCGGCGCGTTGTATACCGAGAATACCAGGAAACAGAACGAAACATTGGAGCAAAATCAAAGTGTTGCGGGAACGCGAGGGACCTTTCTGGCGCACGAGACACACGCCGAGTAAAAGCCTAGGCATTCGTACGGATGACAGGCCATCAAACAACCTGGCGAAAACACAAACGCAACAGGTATGCAGACACCTGTTTCACTCCCCCACTTGCTTGACGAAAAAAACATTCCACGAGTCGTGCAAAGCACACGGCAAGACGTCCACAACACATGCAACACGCTGCCGGGGATCTATTTACCTCCCACGCCATCTTGTAGCTGTCCGACAGCTCGACGTCCTCCTCGCCAACCGCCGTGCAGTCCGCGCCGCACACCTCCACTCCGGCTGCGGCGAAGGCTGAAAGCGGGAGGTCGGCGGCGCCGGTCGTGCGGTTGAGCAAGTCCGAGATGGTGGTCAAAGAGACGTCTTCGATGCTCCTCGAGTGGAGGTGGTGGAACCGGTCACCGCGAAATGTTCTGCGATTTACCAACGACAACAGCACGGATGGCGAGAGTGCAAGGTGTCGTCGGGCAGCGCGTTACGTGTGTACACGCGAAGATTCTGAGTGAAGCATCGTTTCTTGGCCTGGTGATTTGCAGCTTTCTGGATGGTGTGATGGTGGCGGTTCTCGATCATACAGAGACGTTGGGTTGATCGGGATTCTAGCAAACACCCGTCGTCCATCTAGTCGACAAATAGAAGAACACGTCGGGATCACGTGTTCCAGTACATCCAACTGGGGGGTTGCAGGGGACGCAGCCAAAACCCTTATACTTCCGTAGCATAACGACAAACACAGCGGCCTGCACTTCGACACGTGCGGTGGCTTCCGAAATGGGATCCTGGAGTTAAGGGGGCACAGTAAACCGAGGAGATGGCGGGAAACACGAACGGACAGCTGGAACATGGGCCGCTAAATAGTTCGAAAAGTGAGGGTTCTGACAGAGGTCTGAGTGTACCTGTACATTTGGTCCATCCACGCGGCGTGCAAAAGTTCCCCGAAAAATCCCCCCGAGCTGGTCAGCATCGGCTCGGCCAAGGCCCCAGTAACTGCGTCCAGGGTGGAGATGTCGCCCCCGTACGCCGCCGAGAGGATGGTCGCTACCAGTTCGTCAGAGTCGGAAGCGGATGACGTCGACGTTGTTGATGATGACGAGGACGATGTAGTAACGTCCGAAAAAGTCGTCGCCACATCAAGGCCGAACGCCTGTGTGTTTGGGGGATGCCGTGGAACTTGTCAAAGGTACGGATGTAACGGGACGGGACCTCAAGGTGTTCCACGCCACAAGAGCTGTCTCCAGTTTGGAGCCACCGCCTAGTCAGGTCTTGCCGATAAAACGTACTTGGCCCACTTTTTGACACTGGTGGCCGGAGATGCCCTCCCGCTGCACCGTGAAAACGCCTGGCTTGGTGGTAGAACGGGGCTAAATTCTCCAACTGGGGCTGGCCCCGGTGAGGTAGACTGACAATTGTTGATAGGTGTATTTGATGAACACTTCATGACGGCAAGTGGCCAGCCAACTCTAGTTCAAATTTACCGATCAACGCTCTTAAAACAGACGGGTCTCTTCACCAAATCTCTGCATACCGCATCCGAAAAGATCAAACACACCCAGTGTACGAAGCTATGTCTACAGAAGACATTCATTTTGATTGCCCAGATGGCTGATTTCTCCTCCCGTTTGCGTCCCCTACAGCTCTGCAGCGATGGTAGACGGCCTCAGCACCTCATCCCCTCGCGCACTTTTCTATCGTCCCGATGTGCGATCTGCAGGTGCTCTATTCACCTGCCGGGCATCGTTGTAGGTTGGGAGCGCGTGGTCTCTGCCCCGCTGCACAGCGTCAACGGGGAGCTTGAAAAGCGGAGACCCGTTCGAGACAGCCGTGGTGAAGTAAGAATTGGCCGCCAACACCGGTGACAGCACCGCGCCTCGTAACACGTCCGCAACCTGGAACAGCGAGTTGGTAGAAGCGTTCGAGCGATGAAGCTCGGGTACCAAACACGGGGTGTTGTTTCAACAACACCACAAGCTGGTGAGGCTCGAAGGTCGGACGGTCTTGTCCGCTGTGAAAATGTATCGTGACCCGTGACGGATTTCCTGTCAAAGTTCATAAAAGCGCCTAGGGAGCATCTCACCGACCCATTTACCCCCTGCGTAGGCGATGTGCTGTTGTCCTGTAGTTTTTGTGAACTTTGGTTCAGAAAGACTACTTTGAACGCCCTACAAAAAGGACCCGGCGGACTGCCTGCCTTGTCACGGGCAAGCCTCAACACGAAAGTCATCGCCATCTTTGTGCATGGAGCGCCAGATGCTGCCATCAGAGACGCACCTCGACGCTGTCGAAGAAGGAAACGAGGCTGTCTGCGCCCACGGCCGCCGCGAGCTCGGTGTTGTCGTACCGAGTGGACTCGTAGCCCTCTGCCACAACGCGCACGGTCGGCGGGAGAGCAGACTCGAAGGTTACCGCCCCCGCCGTTAGCGTGAAGGTGTCAGCGCCTGGGTTTTCTTCCTCGTCGTAGTCCGACAAACTCCACAGGCCCCTCCTGCGCCGTTCAGGGGGGTAATCTTCGCCAACGTTCGTTTCCGAATGATGGAATAGCGACGAAGCCGTTCGGTGTTGTTGTCGTTTTGGGGAACGAGTTGAGAGTGCAAAGGACGGGTGTTGGTTTTACTGACGCAATATTCGAAATGGATGTTTTCAAGACTTTCGTTGGTGGTGTTTTGGTTGCAGGCCGGTGCGTAAGTACTTGCCTCCTTTAGTGGTTTTGGTGTTGGTGTTGCTGCTGGTCAAGTGACTTCTACTCTGCCACCATCCGAAAAGTAGGCCCCGTGTCGTTCGCAACCAAGCAGTGATTCACGACGCATGTCTGCCGTCGGCAACTTGGTCCCTGCACCTAAAGGCTATTTTCTGGCTGTTCTCTCTCTCTGGCGGGGGTATTTCGAGAGCAAGCCGCACGGTCGTGGTTGATCCGTGTAGGACATTTCGATCCCGTGGTCTCGTCAAAGCTGTACCAGGAACAATCGGACACGATCACGTCTCCTGAGCGCGTGATCGTGACGGTGAGGTAACGTGCAAGGCACTCAGTCACGAACCCTCACCCAGCAGCGCAGCGATACAACCACGAAGGAGGGACGTTATCAACCTGCTGACACCCCTCATATATCCCCCTCGCCAGTATCCCACCTAGTGCATCTTGTTCTTTCTCCTCCGTTAACTTCCTCCTTATTCTCCTGCCGCTGGAGCCAGTATCACCACCGCCGTCGCTCGATAGTCCTGACGCTGTTGCTGATGATGACGACGACAACGACGAAGATGCTGACGACGTTGAAGACGAGGTCTCAACGAAGTCCGAGACACTGCCCCCCAGGAGACGGATCAGAAAGTCGTTCTCCGTGATGTGCTGGAAAACCGCAATAGTCCAGCCCCGGCACACCTGGTAGATGTCCTGTGTTTTCGTGGTTGCACGTATGTCAACAATAATAGCAAACCGGCTGATAAAGCGAGCGACAGATATCGGCCTTCGCTCGACCAAGCCATTCATTGTGTGGTATTGTCCACGCCAAAAACATCTTAGCAACAACAGCTGGTGCGTTGAGACAAGAACAACCAAGGCGCCGCACCAATTGACATAAACTGCACGCACACCACGTGTTTTTGATCGTATGACAGGGTGCACTCCGCTCGGGCGTAGCACTCTTCACCGTATGATACTGGGTACACCGAATGACACAGTGTTTTCCGTTTTTTCATGCTGGGCTTGTCGTGAAATCTCACCACGCGAGTATGATCTACCCAGCGATATCACGAAGCTGTCGTAAACATAGGTCGGAGCCCAACGCGTTCAGCGTTAGCCCGGTAAGAGTCGTCTCGAGCCCATCAACTAAGAGTGTCAGCCTTCAGAGTTTTCGCTCATGCAAACTGTACGTTGTGAAAATCGCCAGGCCAGTAGTTTCGCACGCTGCCAAATTCGTGTTGTTGCCTGGGTATGTCTACTACTACTTGGGCTTGTCTTTGTCGTTCGGTGCACAGTCCGCCGTGAGGAAAGACCCAACCCAAAATGATGGTTTCGTTTCAATCCTTTGGACAGTGCAAACTTCGCCGCCGGACCTCATCAGTCTCCGCACCCTCGCCCGGTGCGATCTCGACGCAGCAGCGGTTGTGTTCCCGGAGCAGCACGACGTGCAGGGCAAAGGTTACCGGAAAGCGGGCCGTTCGCTGGTCGGCGATCTGGTGTTTGTAACGGTGAGATGAGTTTTCCGTGTTTTGAGCACGAGAACCACAACAACATCGGCGTTACCAGCAGGACGCGCGGGGCAAATGCCGAGGCAAGGGGTGAACGAGGGAGACCGAACGGGGGAGAAAGAGAGAAAGAGGGAGAGGTCCGAAGGAGAGGTTGAGAGAGGCACAGGGATGAGTGGCCGTGGGTTGAACGAAGGGTGCTCAAAACATTGATGCTGAATGTCCTACAGTAGCGCTTCGTTAAAAGAAGAAAATATCGCAGAAGTCAAGGGAACGGCGAGGCAAAAGGCGTTCATACACAAGCGAGAGTCTGTCCTTCTAACCCTCCTCAGCCACACTTGCTTTCTTCGGCCAGCCCTGTATAGGTCTTGGGCTCATAAAGATACCCGTGACTAATATGCATGTACACACGAGACTACCATCATATGTGTTCCACTTGCGCCTACCACGCATGAGACACGTATCTAGTTCCTCCAGCATTTCGACAACCATGCAAACAATTCTTGCACAGCCTCGGACCTGAGAATGATTCCCCTGGAGGTGAACACAAACGCGTGTGGTACACGGCAGAACACCGGAGCACACACAACGATTTGTTTCGGGAGCACATATAATCGAAAATGGTGTATTGACGCTAGCCTTATGCTCAGTTCAAGCATACTTCCGTTGGCACTCAGCAAGAGCACTCGGTTCACCCGAAGACACCCCCTTAAGCAGGTCACATCCCATCTCAACCCAACCTTCTACAACCTCGGGAGCATAGTAACCACGAAATCGTACGCAATATGGGTCGTACTGTGGACCACAAAATGATGAATGCCGATCTGACTTCAACGTGATATTCACCGAATTATACTTGCATTCAGTCTCTACCAAGAGAAGAGGCACTTTTGAAGGAGGGTGAGTGCACGCGAACGAGACATACCAGCCAAGTCCCGTCGTCGTTTAGGTACGGCAAGCCCTTCTCTGTGACGGCCATGAAACCGTTCCCGTCCGAAGACCTCAGGGTCGCCGCGTCTTCCTCGCTCCGGCCGTACACGAAGTCCAGGTCCATGAAAGCCGTCGCGTAGTTCACGGGGCTCCTGGTCTCCACACTGTTGGCGCCATCGTCGTCTGACAGACCCGCATCCGACCTGAAGAAGGAGATGGGATCCGAGCTAGCCCCTAGAGGGCACCAGATGTCTATTCCCTCCGCCCCGTTGCCTGAAAATGCGGTGCATAAGGGGAAAACAACTATAATGGTATATCCTTCTTCGAAGAATTGTATACGTAAGAGTACAATGATAGTGCAAGTGTGAAGGATGGAGGAGGTGTGCATGCGCAGTTGTGTCGTTTTCGCGGGCAAGTTCGTATAGGCGCACGGGTTGCACAACAGGATGGTACCAGCCGTTGCCGCCGTTTCCGACCAAGACTTTCGACCAAGTTAAGGTACTCTTTTCAGACGCAGCCGTCAGCAATCCCCCCATGAGGGAACTGTAATGGACGTGTGGTCCGGCGCCCGCGAGACAGGAGCAGGACATTCCCAGGGCCGAGTCTGGAAGAGGTCATGTTGGAAAACAAATGGAAACCAAGTGATACCAAGCTCCCGTTCTCGCGCAGGAGAGCACGTGCAAGGAACGGGGTCTTGCGTCACATGCTTTTTATGGTGGGATACAGGTCGAAGCTTCGCACGACTTGCTGAAGCATGTCGCGGCTCTGCGTGCCAGGTACTGGTCGACGGGAGCCCGGCGCCTCGCATTATACGGATCAAGATCAACGGTCGACTACGGGATACATACTCGATCATGACTTACGCCCTCCGTCCGCCCCCTAGACGATGACAGGAAATACTCCTCCTATCCCTCTCACCGTCGTTGCAGGCGATATCGAAGGGTTCGGAGGAGTTGTCGACGGTCAGAGACAGATCGTAGGTCAGCAGCTGCCCCCACGCGACGAAGAGGGCGCTCTCCGTGGACACAGCTGGTGGCGACGCTAGAAATACGTCGGTCATCACCTCCCTAGAGAATGCGCAAGTTCAGCGAAAACGAGAAATAACATCGTGGGTGGGCGCGATGATCAGCAAGACCTAAAAAGGCCTCAACTAAACGTTTTGGGATTGTCGCCACAGAGTCAGACAACTCGTTGGAGAAACAAGATGAGCAAACTATTTTTGATCGTTCCAAGGTTCCCTGGCATATCTTGAGAATTGGCGACCTCTGACATTTCAAGAACAGCATGTGTGACTGCTGTATAGAGGAAGTTTGAGTGGATGTCCCCGTTCTTAGCCCAAGCAGAAGCTCGTGGAATCGGGGCTCGACGAGCAAGTCACCTAGCGGTCGGTCTCGTCAGATCCCCCGGAGGAGTGAATAGCTCGTCGGCGTAATCGGCTTGGGCCACCGAGCGCAACTGCCGGCGCCAACAACAGCAGCACAAAAGTTATCATTTTAGGGCCGGCACGGTGGGATGGTTGGGACAATAACAGCCACCAGAGCCAGCCTCCAGGAGGTACGGTACTATGGAGAGGGATAGAGAGACAAGGGAAACGAGGGAGTAAGTTGAAACGAAGGAGCAGGTCCGAGAAATTGACGCTCAACACAAGCGTTTTTGTACGTAATGATGGTCGCTTCAGAATCACCACAAATATTTTCACAGTGGGGCCGAGATGCTTATGGCATATGAATATCGTCTAACGTAAAACTTTGCTCATCTCATGTCAAACCAAAGCTCCAGGGCGGGAGGGAGGGGTGGTTTCACCGACAGCCGGAAATGATCCCACGGTATGATCCCACAAATATGAGAATAACGGACTCGACAATACTGCCGACGGAATGAAAATCAAGAGCTAAGAAGGACGCAATCAACTCCGACTATTGTGGAGACCACCTTCATAAAGGTAGAAACTCCCCAACGTCTGTCGAGGATGATTCCCTCTTTTCACAATGGCGTCGACGTGAGAAAAGACACGGGTTCAAAACCCGCTGGTCACCAAATTTTCTTCCGGAAAACGGAAAAAGAAAAATGGTGGGTGGGCCAAGGGAGGACGCACTGGCTATCGAACTCGGAACTTCTGAAGCGTGGCGGACGTAGCGAATGCGTAAAACACGTACAGAGGATTAAGGAATAATATAAACACACACAGAAAGACTACCCATTCGAGATATACCCACAGTCCTGGATTGTGAGGAATGTGAATCGCCCCGCCGCCAGCCGGTCGGGTTCCGGTTACCCCAAGAAGACTTCTCTTGCCTGGAAAACAAGAAAAAGTCTCGAAAAAAGGGGGGGGTAATGTGGAGACCACCTTCATACAGGAAGGTAGAAACTCCCCAACGTCTGTCGAGGACGATTCCCTCTTTTCACACTATGTTACGAAAAAAGGGACACGAGTTCACAGATACTACGTTGAGGATGCCAAACTTTCCACACTCTGCAACGCAGCCACAAAGGAAGGCTGACAGCCAACAGAAGAGGCATATGGGGAATAGTTAAGCATGGCACGCTGGTATGGTAATTGCTGTCGTCGTTCATTCGATGGCACGATGCCGGTGTCGAGTACCCTGATGCAACAAACCTCGATTGACCCAACCGCCCCCCAGGTCGGATTCGCCTCGTTGTTCCCGACTCCGTCGTAGCTTCTGGGGGTGAACTCATCCGTGGGCAGGTCATCTGCCGACACCGTCGTCCACACCAACAGTCCTGCCAAAAAAAACGAGCCCGCGGCGCCACCGCCGCCGCGTCTTCGAGCGGCCATGAATTCACCTTGGGTGGGCGGAGGAAACACAGGATACCGGCTTCCCCGTTGATCATCATGGCAAAGAATTCGAATGGAGATGAGGCTCATGCCTTCAGCGCGCGCACAGCGAAGTCTGATGGTGGTGGTGTGCGAAAGGTATGCTCGAGCCCAGACGTCAAGAGGTGAGCCAAGAAAGAAAGAAATGTCCGGCTTGGCTACCCTTGAAAGGGGGCGGCTACGAATTACACGGTCAGGCGAAATGACGGGCGTTCGGTTACTATTCGTACTGTTAGTGTGCCATGGATTCTGTGGATTCTGTACCCTTTTGAACCCAGCATGGGACTGCTTGTGAAACAACGGACGGCACGCCCCCGACTCAGATGTGACCAACGGCTATTCTGCTCTAATGGCATGGACGACGACGATATTCTTGAAGGGGCGTGAGCGTCTCTAACCTCACCGGAGTTGTTTTTTCAAAGGTCGCTCGCTGTGTGTACCTAGTCGTCGCCCACGATCTGGTATCGCAGGGAACATTCCCTCTGGTATGCAAATAAGAGGTGAGGAGAAGAAAAAATAACCAATTCGTTCAACGGCGTGTCTAAATCCCCCCTCGGGGGGGGGGATTCTCGTAAATCCCCCCCGGGGGGGGATTAGTGTCTGAACACCCCCTCGGCTGTATCTCTGCCCACAAGGCACCAATCGAGCCAGGACATGCACGGCTGCGTTGCTGTGATGTAGGACTACCACGCGATCCATCGTACTGCCGAAACGGTGCAGGGTTGGTGCAGCCATGGTTGATGGGCAAAATACATCTGTTGCCCCAACCTGCCCCCCGGGGGGGGATTGGTGTCTAAACACCCCCCCGTCTGTATCTCCGCCCACAAGGCACCAATCGAGCCAGGACATGCACGACTGTGTTGCTGTGTGGTGGGGCTATCGCAAGACCCATCGTACAGCCGAAACGGTTCAGGGTTGGTGCAGCCATGGCTCAATGGGTAAAATATGTCTGTTGCCCCAACCTGGCCCCCCGGGGGGGGATTAGTGTCTAAACACCCCACGGCTGTATCTCTGCCCACAAGGCACCAATCGAGGCAGGACATGCACGACTGTGTTGCTGTGTTGTGGGGCTTTCGCGAGATCCATCGTACAGCCGAAACGGTTCAGGGTTGGTGCAGCCATGGCTCGTGGGTACAATATATCTGTTGCCCCAACCTGCCCCCCGGGGGGGGATTAGTATCTAAATACCCTCCCGGCTGTATCTTTGCCCACAAGACACCAATCGAGGCAGGACATGCACGACGGTGTCGTTGTATTTTGGGGCTATCGCGAGATCCGTCGTACAGCCGAAACGGTTCACGGTTGGTGCAGCCATGGCTCATGGGCAAAATATATCTGTTGCCCCAACCGCCCCAGGGGGGGGATTAGTCTTCTGAATACTGTACCCCTGGCTGTATCTCTGCCCAACAGGCCCGCTGTTGCGTGGGGATATGTTCAAGCGTCTGTGTTCCGACAGATTTTTTTGAAAGGGCCGGTATGAAAAACGGCGTGTGCCTAAGTTTGACTTGCACGTCGCAGGGACGAACGGGAGGCTACACGTTCGTGGTGGCGAATACGTTCATCACCTACAAAAAGTTTACTTTCCGTTTCGTTGTCGTTTGCTGTTGTTTGCGATTGTTTGCGTTGTTTTTCGTTTTTTTGGCGAGCGAGCCCAAACGAATGAATGGATCAACAACCCCTGATGTGCACTGTACAACGTATACACATAGCGATCACAGCAGTGGTGCAATGCTGCTGTGTGCTGTGTGTTGTGCGTGCATCATCTTTTACACTTCTACTACGGTTCTTGTGTGGCCATCGGGGCCTTGTACAGACGTGCGAGGTCCCATGGGTGGGGTATTAGACAGATTCCCCCCCTCCCCCTCCGCAGGGGCACATCCGTAGTTTGCCCCACCGGCTGTGGACTACCTGAACGGAAACCTTCGGGCTTAACGATGGGTCATACGGTAGCCCTACAGCGAAGCAACACAGTTGAGCATGTCCTGTGTCGACTGAAGTCTTGTATGAGCACATATTTTTTTTTGCTGGAGAGTAAGTAAGGGTATTGTGCCCCACCAGTGAGAAGGCAGCAGTGTTCGGCTCCCACTGGATATGTGTAATGCTGTGGAAAGGAATACTTGATGTGCTGTTCGCCTCAACTGCTGCCCGCTGCCGTGTGCTGTGCGTGCATGTTCCACGCACTTCTACCGGTGTTTGTCAGTCGATTGGAGCCTTGTAGGGCAACATGCAGCTGGTGGGGTATTCAAGGCAATGTTCCCCACCAGTGGAGCAGCGGTAACAGATATATTTTGCCCATCAGCCACGGCTGCACGAAACCTGCACCGTTTCGGCTGTACGGTGGGTCTCGCGATAGGACCACAACAGAGCAACACAGTCGTGCATGTCCTGCCTCGATTGGTGCCTTGTGGGCGGAGATAGAGCCGGGGGGTTGTTTAGACACTAAAATCCCCCCCCGGGGGGCAGGTTGGGGCAACAGATTTGTTTTAACCATGAGCCATGGCTGCACCAACCCTGCACCGTTTCGGCTGTACGATGGATCTCGCGATAGCCCAACATCACAGCAACACAGTCGTGCATGTCCTGCCTAGATTGGTGCCTTGTGGGCGGAGATACAACTGGGGGGGTATTTAGACACTAATCCCCCCGCGGAGGGCAGGTTGGAGCAACAGATATATTTTGCCCATGAGCCATGGCTGCACCAACCCTGAACCGTTTCGGCTTGTACGATGGATCTCGCGATAGCCCCACAACACAGCAACGCAGCCGTGCATGTCCTGCTTCGATTGGTGCCTTGTGGGCGGAGATACAGCCGGGGGGGTATTTAGACACTTATCCCCCCCCGGGGATTTAGACACGCCGTTCATTCAATAGTGTTATAATAGTGACATCAGGAAATGCAGCCCACATCGCTGAGACAATTTATGATGTTCAAGATGTTGATCCTCTCGCCCAAAATGCGTTTGTTTCTGACGAGCGCGCAGGCGTGATGCGTCCTCTGAATTCAAGACAGACCAGGCGAAACCGCGGGTGCTTGATCAGGTTTAGGTTTGCTTATTGGCACAAGAGGCCAAGCTTCAATTCTGGACCAGTACATAGAAGACGTCATCGAGCAGCGACATGCATGCGCGGTTGCACGCTCAGGTCTATCTGTTTGCTGCAGGGCAGAGGCTGTGCTGACTACACCTTGTGAGCTGCGGTTCGAAAATTCGCGGGAAAACTCTGAAAATCCAGCAGCCCGGCCAATTCAGATACATTTTAGTAGCGAATCACGTTCAACGAATTCAACAAATCGCTAGGTGCGGACGGTGCCGAACAAGGAGGGTGGTACCTGGGTGGTACTTGCGGTGCGTAAACGTGCAAGAGGATTATCGTGGACACGACGTGCAAAGTATATAGCAGGGGATGAGGCTCGATCTTCGGCGCAAAATTCAGATATGCGGTCGAAGCCCGTATGTGCCGTTGGATTTCCAGAGGTTTCACAAGGAGGCATGAAGAAGCTGGTCTCGAGGGGAGAATGGCAGTGACAGATAGCTGGCCTGGCGGACGGCAGAGCTGGGTGGTGTGTGTGTGTGCTCAGCCGTGTGTGAAAGTTTGCTCCCTTCTGTTTTTTTTACTTGCGGTGAGGTGTGCGGTGCATCACGATATACATGTACAATATTTTCTGGCGTCTACTTGCACCCATGGGTCTACCGCACTCCGTAAACAACCCAACCATTCAAGGACGGCAAGGATGAAGCAACACCCGCAGGACCTTCCCGCAAGAGGTAAGCGTGCCGGGTGCAAGGGACCCAACGCCAAAATCTTCGTCTCTGTCCCGGACTCTCTTCTGTACGCTCTCTCCCTCGCTACCTTCGGCTTTTTTTCTTCGGTGCGCCCACAGGCCTGCCACTGCTGTACTGCTGTCAACGAGATGTTCTTATTGGTCACCTACAACGTGCTACTCGGAGCACCATACCTGAGTCTTCTTTTCTCAACTGCACACCAACATATGTAGTAGCTGCCGTATCCTTGTCCGCCCGGCTATGCTACCGTCAGCTATGAACGGGTGTGCCGTACGGCGGGTGTACCGCCGTATACGCAACATGTTTCGGGATTTTACGTTCATCATGGGTTTATGTGTGTATGTGTTGTGCGAACCACAGGCGGTCTGCAGTCAAGCCCAAAACATCCCGACGTTGAGAAAACAAATGAAGAAAGAATAATCGCCTCTCGCAGAAAGAAAGTGTCATATTAAAAGAAAAAAAAAAGAAAAAAACCCATAACAATCCCTCTCCCGCGTCATTTCCCTTTACGAACTCTGCCTCTACGGAGACCCCGCGAACCGCTCGCCTCGAAGCTGGCAGCGCGTACACACTACACACATCAGCCTCCGTGGAGAGTTGCATATCACGTATCATGTCAGCAAGATCAAAGCTGGACGCTTGCATTAAGGGGCTTGAGGACAGCCTAGGCGTTCCGGCAGCTTTGAAGGTGAATGGCGCTGCTGTGTACGACAACCGCAGGGCGTACAGCAGTGGCGGAATAGTCGGAGAGTTGGCACCGGCCGGAGAGATGGCACCGGTCGGAGATATGGCACCGGGGTGCGATAAAAAACCCGATACAAAAACATTTCTGACGCTCTATAATAAATTCATTGCTAATCTGCCTCAAACTCTATGATAGAGATGGATTCGTTGTGTCATATTAAGAAAAAAAAAAAAACATTTAACCCTTACGTGACTGGGTTATTTTATTTTTTTTCCCCACAACTGCCTCTCTAAGGTCAAGATCTTCCAAGCATGCGTGTTACACCCAAAATCACGGCGGCAAGGATGGTGCAGCAGTGGGTCCATGTGTGGGGCTCACAGGGATGTGGGGACGCGGTATGTGTAAGGGTGACGAACAGGAGTCAGTAGTACTACTGCTGTACAGCAGTAGCAGCTATGCGGAGAGAAATAGACTGTACAGCAGCAGCAGTAGTTCCTGAGAAGGCGTGCATACCGTCTCCAACAGCAACCGTCCGCTCAGAGGATGTACCTGTGCAAGCAATACCTGTTGGCACATCTTCTCCACCTCATCCTTGGACAGAGTATACGGCAAGCGCATATGCTAGCGGCGCTACAGTAGTAGATGCGAAGACGCTGACGGAAAACCGCCTCACAGAAGCGCCAGATCGACGAAAAAACGGCCCACTCATCAGAAAATCGAGACCATCATCCACTATCGCACAAAATGCATAAAAATCGTGATATATGTATATTCTACTATTCTGTGTGTGTGGTACTACAAATAGAGAGCTGTGATCGGAGCTGTAGTCCCGAAAACCTTTGCCTTTTGAGCGAAATTTTGAAATTTTGCACACAGCAGACGAACTACCCTTCACTCCCAATACTGGGAACCACACGCATCGCAATCACAACAACATCAAGCACCGAGGCAGTACGTTAGCATTGGCTCCGGTGTGCGCTTTCTCTGCTCTCCCCCGCGGATGCGGCGCCAGGTTGATCACATGTTCAGGGTGCTGTATGTACCCTCCGGTGGTATTTTGCGTTTGGATCTTACAGCAGTACCGGTAGGCAGTAGATTGGATCTGGAAAGGATATCTGCCCCACGTCAGAGAGATTAGGCATGGGTGAATAGTGTTGTACTATGTGAGTCCTGTGCGCATTGCTGATAAGCGTGCTTTTGGGATGGGCGGCCTGTGTCTCCCTGCTGGTCTCTATGTATGTTTTTTGCTCTTAGCCGAGGCACAACGGCTATCTTTCGGCCCGCAAAGTGATCGGAGCTGAAAACGGAGCTGAATCGGCCAGTAGTCACGTCAGGGTTAATTCGATTTACGCACCGGGGTCGGTGAGATCACACCCGGTGCGATTTCTCCGAGTCCCAAATCCAAGATTGAGCCCCTTTTCAGCTGCCGGAATGAGGTACATGTGTGTACCGTTTACACGTGGGGACGGTGTCAGCGGAGCGCCACTCCCTTACGTACGATTGGATGGTCGCGGTTCACGCGGGATGCCAGTTGTTTTTATTTTTTAATTGGTATGGAAGTTGCCAACCGTACCCTCAACCAAACACACAACGTACATGCCGCACCCTACCCAACCTTACACAACCCGAAACTATTGTACTGCTGCGAAGCTGAAGGAGCTGCTGCAGCAGCATCAGCAGCACCAGCACCAGCACCAACAGTACTGCCACTGGTCTGTGAGGAAGCAGTACCTGCACCCTCTGACATGGCACAATCAATGGCTGTGTGTGCGCTCGCACTGACTGGCATTGTCTATTTTTTTTTGTTTGCGCTATTTCGCAGCTTTTTTCGGGGTACGTCTCTGGTACGTATGTGTATTTCGCTGCCTTGTTTCCGGCGCAGATATGCGTATGTGTGCAGAAGACCGTGTGCGTGCGTGGGTACCTACGCTGGTGATGGCAGCGGGGTGCGTGCATACAACACCTGTGCCTGTGTGTATTTCATCGGGGATCGCACCGGTCGGGGAGATCGCACCGGGGTGCCTTGAAAATTCTAAACGAAATGATTCAATTGCATTTCCGCACCGGGGTCGGAGAGATGGCACCGGGGTGCGAAAAAAACCCAGAGCATTTTTTTTTTTTTAAACGATCGCACCCGGTGCCAACTTTCCGACTATTACGGTATTGCTGCTGCCGGACCAAACAATACCAATAAGCTTTGTAAGCATACTACACGGCTTTAGTCTACAGCAGTAGATCTCGGTCTCAGTGGCACATTTCCGCGCGGTGCGTGGCTTGCGCCCCGAACTGCGAGATATCGACCCACAACAGAAGAATGGAGTCCTATACTAGATGGTGAATTCTAAATCTACATGTAGTCAGGTAGCTGACTGACCGCGTGCCGTTACTGCTGTCGCTGCTGGGAGGCCAAGAGCCCGTCGACATATCTCTTTGTATTACAGTAGTACAAAGGGCTAAACCATTAGACCAATCAACCATTAGACCACTCAGCCAGCTATCTAATACAGTGGGGGCTACGGTTAAAGAGAGCTCACTTTAAGAGAATTGCCGGTTTAAGAGAGGTCAAAATAGCTACACACACCCAGATTCTCTTAACCCTTACGTGACTGGGCTATTTTTTTTTTTTTTCCCACAATTGGGCTTTCCTCGGTCAAAGATCTTCCAAGCAGCGTGTACACCCATAATCACGGCGGCAAGGATTGTGCAGCAGTGGGTCCATGTGTGGGGCTCACAGGGATGGGGACACGGTATATGTAAGGGTGACGAACAGGAGTACAGTAGTGTTTGATCCCATACTATCTGAGGAGAAGAATTGACTCGAAAATACTGGTGTTTTGTCAAGAACCAAAATGGAAAAAGATGAAATCGTTTCCAGATGTGTCACGCAATAAAGAGCCAATATTATGAGAGGACGAGATCAGCTCTCACTTTTCAATTTGGCACCCTGCTTCGACAGGAAAACAGAAAGAAAACAGGAACCTCTGGTTGAGACACCACCCACCCACCCACCCACCCGGAGTACTACTGCTGTACAGCAGTAGCAGCTATGCGGAGCGAAATAGACTGTACAACAGCAGTAGTTTCTGAGCAGGTGTGCATGCCTGTCTCCGACAGCAACCGTCCACACAGAGGATGTACCTGTGCAAGCAATACCTGTTGGCACATCTTCTACACCTCATCCTTGGACAGAGCATACGGCAAGCGCATATGCTAGCGGCGCTAGATGCGAAGACGCTGACGGAAAACCGCCTCACAGAAGCGCCAGATCGACAAAAAAACGGCCCGCTCATCAGAGAATCGAGACCATCATCCACTATCGCACAAAATGCATAAAAATCGTGATAAATTCTACTATTCTGTGTAACAAATAGAGAGCTGTGATCGGAGCTGTGGTCCCAAAAATCCTTGCCTTTGAGTGAAATTTTGCACACAGCAGACGAATCACCCTTCACTCCCAATACTGGGAACCACACGCACCGCAATCACAACAACATCAAGCACCGAGGCAGTACATTAGCATTGGCTCCGGTGTGCGCTTTCTCTGCTCTCCCCCGCGGATGCGGCACCGGGTTGATCACATGTTCAGGGTGCTGTATGTACCCTCCGGTGGTATTTTGCGTTTGGATCTTACAGCAGTACCGGTAGGCAGTAGATTGGATCTGGAAAGGATATCTGCCCCACGTCAGAGAGATTAGGCATGGGTGAATAGTGTTGTACTATGTGAGTCCTGTGCGCATTGCTGATAAGCGTGCTTTTGGGGTGGGCGGCCTGTGTCTCCCTGCTGGTCTCTATGTATGTTTTTTGCTCTTAGCCGAGGCACAACGGCGATCTTTCGGCCCGCAAAGTGATCGGAGCTGAGAACGGAGCTGAATCGCCCAGTAGTCACGTAAGGGTTAAACCGAACCTGCCCCCCCCCGCCCCCCCCCTGTAGCCGCCAAGTGCAATTGTGATTGCGGCTTCGAGTGCGAAGACCGTGTTCATGTAGTAGCGGAATGTCGGTGGTACAAGAGGGAAGTGTACATGACTGAGCTGGGAAAAGTAGGAGAAAAGTACAGGGACATGCTTGAGGCATGGGATAGCCAGGAGAAGACGTTAGCCGTACTGGGGCATAGGAAGTGAGTTGGAAAGGCGGGAAGTGATATCGGTAGGATAGACAGACTAGGGACGACATTTTTGAGCCACCTTTGGCAACGTAGGAAGGAACGATTGGCCATCGGTGATCGGTCCTGTGGGAACAATGCTCCGTCCTCTCGAGGACGCGTGGTCAATGGTCTAACCGCTAAAGCACGCAAAACATAAGAGTAGCCCCCCCCCCCCCCCCGCCCTTTTCTAAACACTTATGCCGGAATACAGTGCTGTACCCCTT